>CM048747.1:414159202-414366892 GCA_026315105.1 Locusta migratoria
ACGTTTTAGTACGTGCCCTTCAACCTACCTCTTGTGGCGTCGCTATTCGCCACTACGCCGGCGATCCACGCAAGTGGCCGCACTAGTATAAGAGGAGAGATAAGTCGCTCTATGGTTATTTCGGCCGCCAGGGCGCCAGCAGTCTCTGTACCTTTTTTGCCTGCTTTGTGCGCCTCCCAATAGGAAGAAAGGTGCTTGCTTAGATAGGCCAGCGCATCGCCGCAACACGACAGTGCGATACAGGAGTTCAAAAGAGGAGTTCCATCTACGAGAGCCATCAGTCTACCTTAAGCACAACAAGCCTGAACAGTATACCATGGTCAGGAGTCTTAGTGATTCAATGCAGAACTGTGTAATAGGTAGACTTATGTACCACTACAAACACAGCAAAGTTGGGTATTCATTTCATCTTATAAACCAGTTATATGAGGACTAATCAATCTTATAGTTACTGACGTATGTCCACCTCCTTGTTAGTCACGGTCTACCTCCTGATCCCGCTGCATCCCGAGACGTAACACCATCGGCCAGCGGCCAGTACCTCCCTCTGGAGGCATAACCGATGCCGCTAGAGGGCGGCACTATACGTCATGTCGGCTGCTATGCGACTAATAGAAGAAAATTTAAATAGTTCAAAAATGAATATAGAGTTATTTTCTTAGAATTTGTACCGCTATTTTGGTATTTTGTCTCTGAATGTTGGTACACAAATATGGATGGATGGTTTGATTTTTAAAGGGGCTAAACGACTACGGTTATCAGTCCCTTGTTCCAACCGAAGAGAATAGAAGTACTACAATTTAGTATAAAACGATATGCTAAAATTCATATGTTAACACGACAAGAAATAAAAGAATCAAAATAAAAACTGGTAAAATTAGAGAAAGGCGGAATGAGGATACCAGAGTGTCCTGGCCAGGTTACCACATACAAGGAAGTCAGTCATCTGGCCGCTATTGAACATTAAAAACCCCTACCTAAAAGCGGTAGGCAAGCGGAGAACAAATAGATAAGGAACACAGCACTAAAACTCAAATAGACTGATACAACCCACTCACACGAATAAAATTTAAAACAGCCATAGAGAGCCATAGAGGCAATGTCAGCAAAAACAAGATTTAAATCGCCAGGGAGATTAAAATTTCTCCTCTGAGTTGCTAAATCCCGGAATCCCGGAATTCCAGGAAGATGTGGACGACTGGCAAACGCGCACCGCATCGACACTCAGGACGATCCTCGCGATGGAGAAGGTGACCACCCAAATATGAAGATATAATTTTTCCTACCGCTCTGCCAGCATATTCTTTTGCTGTAAGTTCTTTAATGGAGGTCGAACAATGATTTGAGTTAGTATGTCATCTAGGGATGAAGGTATCAGTGGAAAGTATTTGTTGTAAAAAACGAAAATGTGTGAAAATTATGAATCATAATTAATATTCATGATTACTGGTATTGATTCCGTCATTTCCCAACGCGCCCCCACATACATAAATTCTTATCGTAAATGAATTTCTTTGAGTAGGTCTTCCAAAAAGAGAAAAAGTACAAGAAATTTAAAAAGTAGAAAACGCATTGGACTGTTTTACGACCAACTTTTGAAAAATTTGATCTTAAAATAATGAAAATTAAACTATATATAAACAAATAATGAAAATATATAATATTTTATATATTCAGTTTTATATTATTTAAATGTTTATTATTTTTTGACTGTAATACTTGCAAAAATCTTAAAACTAAACGAAAAACAAAGTAAGCCGTAAAAAAAGCTAATGATTTTTTTATTTGTGTATTTTTCTAAATATTAGAGGTAGTACTTGCCTCTTGGTCATAGCACAAGGATCAAATTTATTACTGTTACGTACACGTGCCTCATAAAAATCACAATGAATTCCAATTAAATCTGTCGCGTGATAATAACTCAAGATATTCCACATGTATCAATACGGACTATGTGAACGGAAACCAAACCTCGGTGCAAAACTTTTGTAACACTGACCTTTCTGGCTACCCAAAGGCCTCATTCTGTGAGTGCCTACCGTAACCACGAGGATATCTGAAAAATTGCATTGCCGTTCCGAGAGACGAACTTCAATGTTAATTACCAAAGAACGATCTCGATCACTTGGGATTACATGTGAGGTCAAATCTACCAGAGAACATCTAACCCATTGTCGATAGCAGATAACAATCTCATAAAGGATAATCCGCATAATATCCTCCTCATATTTCGTGGTAGTATGACCTTGTGCATAGAATGTCATGAACAGAGCCCAAACATAGCATGAAAACGAGATGCAAATGTTCAGTAGTATAGAACCACAGTAAAAAAGTGACTTGTTCAAGCTCAACATAGTGCGGATTATGAGGGCCACAGTGGCAATCACGATTTTGGATTGCGAAGTAGGAGAATCGTATCCAAATCACTCTCTCGTGCTCATTATTATTTAAAAAAAATGTGAAGTGTACTATTAGTCAGTGAAATGTCTTTCTATAGTCTTGGATACATCAGTTATAGAATATGCGTCATATGGTACGTCTAAGGTAAGTGTGACGAATATTAAAAGCAGGGGAAATCTGCACAGTCCTCTCCCGAAAACGAAAATAATAAATAAACGGTTTATAAAACACGTTACAACAAAGTAAGAGTCGAAAACTAAGCAATGGAACGTAAGAGTCATAACTTGTGGTACTCTTGTAGAACATATAATAGGTCCCGTCCTTACATCGCGTTGTTGCAAACGGAATTGACACAGACACGTAATTGAATATAGCGAACAGACTGATCTGCGTTCAGTTTATGCCAATCTATCCATTTGCCACAGTGGAGTGGCTGAGCGCTCTAAGGCACCATGTTGCGGAGCGCGCAATTGCTCGACTTCGGAGGTTCGAGTCCTCCCTCGGGCATGGGTACGTGTGTTATCTTTAGTGTAATTTAATTTAATTTAAGTAGCTTATAAGCCCAGGAACTAATAACCCCAGAAGTTATGTCCTTTAGATTTACAAACATTTGTACATTTTCTGACCATCTCCTTCAGTCTTTGATATGGACGAGTTTGATGCGGAAGATATGGAGAATTCCCTGGTTGCTACAAACTCAACTGCCGTCATCCTCATTGAAGACAGCCTGGCGAATCATCATACACATTAGGAATACGTGATAATGGCAATGTGCACGTTGAAATACTGTACTAAAACAAAGTCATGTAATGGGGGGTCTGCGAACACCAAATGTACGCGACTCGCCGCAATAATTTGTATTTTTTTTTTCAACTTTACGCCGTAGTTACTGATTAATTAAAACAATTAATGTCTGGCAAAATGATGTTAATTAATGTTGTCAGAAAGGAAAACAATCTAAAACAGTCTCATTTTATTGAGGTTTTAAGGCTTTGCAGGTAGATACGTACAATATAATATCACGTTTGAGTATCAGTCATAGCAACTAAAAACTTTTATCTGGCCTGTTCAATATTTCGCTTCGGCCAGAATGAACCTCAAACTGATCACAAGCCCCTCATGATAATAATAAATATTTCTCAATAAATGCACATTACTAAATCGTTTTCGCAGGTCGGCTTCTTCTTAACTTTGGAATTATACTTTTAGAATTTTACTGACCACGTCTGCGTCTTGTAGAATAAGCCGCATTATACGGATGGAAATCAAAGTGTTTCATCGATCTACATTTACATGGGTACTCTGCAAGTCAAACTGAAGTGCATGTCAGTGGGTTCATCGAACCACTTTTATGATATTTGTTTAGAGTTCCATTCTCTAATAGCTCACGGGAAAAAGGAACACCTAAACCTTTGTGTTTTCGATGTGATTTCTCTTATTTTATAATGATGATCATATGTCCATCTGTAGGTGGGTGCTAACAATATAAATACGCATTCGGAAGTCAAAGTTGGTGAAAGAAATTTCGCAAAAATAGATCTTGACGCAAGAAATAATGCCTTTCTTTTAATGTTTTCCACCTCAACTCCTGCATCGTTTCCGTGACACTTTCTCCCCTATATCGCGATAATACAAAACTAGCTGCTCTTCTCTGAACTTTGAATAGTCTGTCAGTCCCACCCGGCGTGGATCCCACAATGCTCAGAAATATTGCAAAATAGGACGCACAAGTGTAGTGTTGGCAGTTTCTTTACTTGAACTGTTGCATCTTCTCAGTGTTCTGCCTATGAAATGTAGTTTTTGGTTCGCCACCCCAACAATACTTTCTATGCGTTCTTTCCAATTTAAGTTGTACGTAAATGCCGGCCGCGGTGACTGAGGGGACTGAGGCGCTCCAGTCACGGTCTGCACGGCCACTACGGTCGGGGGTTCGAATCCCCCCTCGGGCATGGATATTTGTGCCGTCCTTAGTATAAGGTAGTTGATAAGTAGTTTGTAAGTTTAGGGACTGATGACCCCGTAGTTAAGTCCCATAAGCTTAACAAACATTTGAAACATTTGATTTTTGTACGTAAATGTTATTCCTAGGTATTTAGTTGTATTGACGGCCTGAAGATTTGACTGATTTATTGTGTAGCTGAAGTTTTTTTTTATTTGTCATATGGATGACATCACTTTTGTCATTATTGAGGGTCAATTTTCACCATGCAGGTATGTAAATCATTTTGCAGTGTGAGAAAGCAACTCCGATTGTGTCCTAAATCGTTTATAAAAATAAGGAGCAGTTGGTGGCCCTTTAACAGTTCCCTGGATAATGCCAGATATCACTTCTGTTCTACTCGATGACTTACCGTCAACTAGAAAGTGCTGCGTCCATCCTGACAGGAAATCACCAATCGAATCGCACAACTGTGCCGATATTCCATAAGCACGCGATTTGATTCTGAGACGATAAACACGGTATAGTCCATTTACGACTACGTGATGGTCGACGTACAGTACGTCCGTTGGTGCTACAATATTACCGCATCAGCTGTCGGCAAGTGCTGAGCTGTCACAGCCGTTCACGTTACATACGTTCCCAATGTGTAACGCGGACCACTGTTCGAAGCGGTCGCTGCGAGATACTAATGGAGTGCGAAATGCTCTGTCGGCACATCATTGTAAGCGATCGATGATCGAACTGCGCCAGACGACGCCATTTGCTGATCTGAATGTGAACTCATGTCCTAACTGTTGTTGCGTAAAGTTAGCGCCACACATCAGACGAACGAGAACGATCGTGAATAAGGCAGCGGATGACTGGCAGCCAATCACACGCAGGCGCCGCGCCTCCTGGAGGGAGAAACCGAGAAGCGCGTCCTCTACAAGCTCCTGTATCTAGGCCGACATGCGTCTGGACGAGCCTATCAGCTCACCAACAAGCCGGCCGCGGTGGCCGAGGGGACTGAGGCGCTTCAGTCACGGTCTGCACGGCCACTACGGTCGGGGGTTCGAATCCCCCCTCGGGCATGGATATTTGTGCCGTCCTTAGTTGTAAGTAGTTCAAAAGTAGTTTGTAAGTTTAGGGACTGATGGCCCCGTAGTTAGGTCCCATAAGCTTTACAAACATTTGAACATTTTGAACTCGGCAACAAACTAGGAAGTCACTAGGTCATCTCAGCTAGCTTCGTACAAGAAGGCGTCACCACGAGAAGAGACAGACATATGTCAGAAGTTAAGTCTCTGTATTCTTCAGTAAATAAAACTTGTATTAATAAGCAGTATAGCTGTAATAGCTCACCACGCACTCCATGCGTCCTGATAGAACCTTTCCTGAAAGGTCCGGAAGGACAAAACATAATGGTGACGAGGGTGACAAAGCACTAACTTAACCACAGCCTAGTGATATGCAGTGTATCGGAGAAAACTGCGGTAAGATATCTGCGGCAGTACTGAAGCTGGCCTCTACGAACAGCCTCGAGACAGGATGGTCCTGTTTTGACACTGAAGAAATACTGTAAGTTCTTGCTATCGTTGGTTACTTGAAACTAACCTCACTTTCCCTAGAAGGTAGACAAGCTGCCATTTTACCAAACGATGAAAGTCCTGCTTGGCCCGCGAGTACTGGTCACATTACTTTCGAAAAAAAAAATGGATTGTAGAAGAACTACAACAACTAAACCAAAACAGTAATGAAACACACAGGGCGAAGTATTTATTAATTTAAACAAAGTAATTAGTGCTGTAGCCATATAAAAATACAAAAATAAAAATGTAATACAGTAAAATATGTTCATACAAGAATAATTCACGATTGCATTTATGTACAGCAAATTACATATCTGGTCCACTGTGGTGTAAGAATCAAATGCAGACAAAATGAAAGAACTGGAAATAATCAAATGTTTTTGCTCTTTGGGGCCTGCAGCATAATAGAGTTCATATAATGACATCTTACTAAAGAAATTCCAATTTACTGCTAAGTTTAGATATTTTTATTAAGTCGCAATAGACTGTTTCGCCGCACTAATGTCATTTTGAAGTGACGTCTAGATGGAATGACGTGCTTATATCATCGAATCAGACGGTCTCCTGGTGTTATAAAATTTTTAAAATATTTTAAATTACATTTCACAGTTCCGATGATATATGTTTACATATTATAAACATATATTATCGGAACTGTCAAACGGAATTTAAAATATTTTAAAAATTTTATAAGACCAGAAGACAGTCTGATTCGATATGCACGTCATTCCATCTAGACGTCACTTGAATATGGCATTAATGCACCGAAACAGACTGTTGTGACTTAATAAAAATATCTAAACTTAGCAGTAAATTGGAATTTCTTTAATAAAATGGAAATAACCAGTTCATGACATACGTATCTTTGATTTAGTCTTAGAACTGGCGTGCAAAATAAGATAAAGCAATGAGACAAAGACTAACGACTTTGGTGTAATAAAGTTGAAATGAAAATACAAATGTGTTTAACTAGCCCATTAACTGACATAACATTGGATGGTTATGCGCACTTGTGTTTTCATTTGTCATTTGAGGATAAATAAAAGACGTAGAAGGATATATATCGGATGAACTAAATGCAAAATGCCTTCTCTCGGGTGTGAATGAAGATAGCAGCTGCTTTTAACGATTATCCGTTTTATTAGTGTAACGTCTGGGCCGGTTCCTGGCGCCGTGCCTCAGCGCGCCCGCTCAGGGGGATCAAGGTCCTCTGTAGTAAAAAAGCTCTAAGCCAAGAACTCATCGAAGAAGAACGAACAAACACGATCAGCGTCTATAACGCATCGAACTACCGACAGAGAGAGAGAAAAAGAAAAATTGTGTCGGTGTAAAGCGCTCAACTAGAAACCGAAGGGTAGCACATCTACCTCGGATTTTTTTAGTTTGCCTTTTAACCTAGCCTTCACCTCTCAACGATGTAAGGAGTAGCCAGAAACGAATCGTGATTCGGATTCCACGTTAAGCTATGGGTCCCCTTTCCCCGGTTGGATAACAGGGGTAGTCTAGAGACACACAAGACGCCGAAGTGGCGTCCATGTGAAATACTTGCACCAAGTCAATGAGCCACACGAGATTATTATTAGTGTCACAAAGTGAACCATGAGTGTGATATACACTAGACTATAGTGTCACACTGTCAGATAATTGAGTTCTGGTCAATAAATAACCATCAACTTCACCTTATCACATGAAAGCCAAATGAACGTCTGAGGCGGCAAAGAAGCGACTCACTGGGGGACTAATGCTCTACTCCAAAAGGCAACACGAAGCAGGACCTGGGATTTATCAGACAACTGATTTGGGAGATTTTACAAAGATAACATAATGCATCTAACGTCACTCCTTATATTGTGTATTTATCAGATATTTACTGAAGCCCACAAAAATTACTACGCATTAGCGGATGTCAAACGTGATTCTATCCCTTGTTAAGACGCAATTTTATTGCGTACAAATGTGAACTGATGAGCTTGCTCCCACGAATGTCTTCCTATTTTATCCCTTACATGTTTCCGCAAACGACTCGTCGTGAAATGCAGATGTAAAGAAGTTTTACATCAGACACCAAACAAAAGTTCTATGGCACTCCAGACATCTTCCGATGTATTGACAAACAAAATAGAAGCTAATATCACTTTCCTTCAGGTACGTCCATCGTGCAGTTACCTCGTTCCATCAACACAAGCCTCCCCACGAGCTCATTTAACAATATCTGCAGTAATTCATTCCATTACTCAGTAGCCATCCTGCTTAACTCCTGCACATGTCGTGTTTTCTAAGGAGCTGTTAGCACAGCCCTTTTCATTTTATTCTAAGCATATTCAGTTGTGCTCATAACAGGGTAACACGCAAGCCAATCGAATCGTGTTATACTGACACTACGGATAAATTCTTGACGATGCCTGAACACTGGATACGGGAATTGTCGGCCTTAAACTTGAATTCTATCCCGAAACACTGATGAAACGGCTCATGCATAGTTTGGAGGATGTTTTTCCTTTCTTGTGGAACAATGAACTTGACCTTCATGGATATTAATGACGTCCAAAATCCCCAAGTGATATTCACCCAGTACATCATTGATCCACCGCTGTATTCGATTGAAGATATTCCTGTCCTGTGCAACATTACCACGTCCTTTCCATACGCGTTGTCGAAGGCCATCAGGTATCATAGACATGCGGCATTAATCTGTGGAGAGAACTTCGTGCCAAAATTCTAAAGTTCCTTATTGGTGATTTCGTCCCCACTTCTAACGTACAGAATGCTGTCTGGGCATAAGGGCCTAACCACTCCATCCCCGCCTAGAATACAGAGATGTTGTTTTTGAGGGGACTAAACAGACAGGTCACCAGTCAATACAGAGATTTGCTGCAGTTTCGTACAGTTTGGTTTGACACTTGCCTTCCGGTGGTCTAACCAACGTAATTGTTTGCCACAGGGACAGTTCTGGCTGAGGTTCGTTCAGGCGATAAAACGCAGATACCGGTCGACTGATGTAAATGCTGCCGTAGGGGGGCCAGTACGCGACACGTCATGAACACTACTAGTAGTTTGATAACGTTTACAGAATCTTGCCACATGTCTCTAACACACAGCTATTCAACTCGCTATTTGCATTCATGAAAGTCCTTGTTGACCTACAGCAACAATCCAAGTGCGATCAACAATTGATATTCTTATTCTTAGCGAAATTAAAAGAAATGGTTGAGGTTTTGAATAGATGAGGCTATGGGCAAGTTTTTTTTACATTTTTTGACAGCTCGAGACCTACTTTTTCGAAACAAGGTATTGTGGGTCTAGGAAGAATGTGTATGACATACCCATGTGATAAAAACTTATATATATATATATATATATATATATATATATATATATATATATGTGTGTGTGTGTGTGTGTGTGTAAATCTTCAAAAACCAACTGTGAATGCTTCTTTCTTCCCGCGCGCTATTAGAGAATGGAACGGTAGAGAAAGGTTATGAAAGTGGTTAATATACCCTCCGCCAGGCACTTAAATGTGATTTGCAGATTATCGATGTAGATATAGATGTAGATGAAGGCAATCATAGTTTTTTCGAAATCATCTTAAATAATTTTATTTCCGCGACCGAGGGCTGCATTTTTATCCTTAGATGTATTTAAACTCTGTTGAAAGTACAAGAACAGGTGAAAGCGTCGTGAAGGTGATAGTTTCCAGTGCCTTTCCCTAAGTTGTAAATGTACAGGACAGGTGGCTGTTACGTACGCCTCTGCGGTGTTATTGATGGTTATGGGGAGGCGGTACCGGCCCCGGAGTGAGTCTCCTGCTGCGGTGGTGGTGTGGCCGGTCGCGCTCTTTCGTAAAGCTCGGCCGCCTGGCCGGCTGGAGTGGGTAATTGCCTGGATATCCGTGTTGACAGCGGCAGGTCGTCTGCCCGCCGGAATGTGTGGCCGCAGTCACGTAAGGCGACCGCCGCCAGATCATGTCCGCCCGTGTGGCAACACCCCGGACAGCCAGGGTGACCCCCACGGCACCCGGGACCCAATACACGCACAGTGGATGAGGGGACCCAGTACTGCCGCATACGAGGGAACACGAAAAGTTACAGTAAATGTATTGCAAAAGTGTTTAACAGATAACAAAATTACAGATCGATTTACATCTTCAGCTACTTTCATACACCATCACGTAAATCTCAAAGCATTTTTCCGATCGTGCTAGCAGCTTAACCTCCTACCTGATTATCCTGAGATAACTAGTTTTTAAATTTTTTCCCTGAGAAATATTATCACGAGATAGCTCTGACTCGCCGGCCGCGATGGCCGAGAGGACTGAGGCGCTCCAGTCACGGTCTGCACGGCCACTACGGTCAGGGGTTCGAATCCCCCCCTCGGGCATGGATATTTGTGCCGCCCTTAATCTTAGCTAGTTCATAAGTAGTTTGTAAGCTTAGGGACCGATGACCCCGTAGTTGAGTCCCATAAGTTCTACAAATATTTGAACATTTGAATAGCTCTAGCTCCCAAAATTTCTTTGAAGCAGGATCTCGATTCTGCTGTTGGTAGTAGGCGTTTCATTTTATTTACTTATTTTTTGGAGAATAACTCTTTCGGTGTATACTTATTGAAGCAATCCTGCGACCTTTAGTATTATTTTGGTGTAGGCGACTCCATCCGGAATCTGGTGCAGAGCAACCACATTAAAATTATTAAAATTGGAAGAACCAGCTTTGGCCGCATTGATGTTCAAATGTTCAAATGTTTGTTAAGCTTATGGGACTTAACTACGGGGTCATCAGTCCCTAAACTTACAAACTACTTATGAACTACTTACGAACTAAGACGGCACAAATATCCATGCCCGATGGGGGATTCGAACCCCCGACCGTAGTGGCCGTGCTGACCGTGACTGGAGCGCCTCAGTCACCTCGGCCACCGCGGCCGGCGGCTTCATTGAAATCTTTATTTATTTATTTTTTTTTTTTTTTTTATAAACAACACAGATCGATTTCGGTCAGTGTCTGATGATCCTCAGTGCTTGAATCCAAGCCCTGTGGGCCAACAAAAACTTGCACATTGAATATTAACATTAAGTAGGCAGTACATACGTAGCATTCTACTAAATATTAACATTAAGTAGGCAGTACATAAGTAGAATTCTACTTATGTACTGCCTACTTAATGTTAATATTCAATGTGCAAGTTTTTGTGGGTCCACAGGGCTTGGATTCATGCAAGATATCAATGCGGACAAAGCTGATTCTTCCCATTTTAATATTATTTTGGTGTTATTGGAGCATTTCATGCACTTGAAATTATTCGCAATGAATACTGACTATAGCAGTGAGAAAGAGGAGTAATATATGTGTGTTAATGAGGCGGAGCGGCCGAGCTCATTGAAGCGCTAAGCTACGGTGCCGTTCCCCGTCGGGGGTTCGAATACCCCCTCAGGCATGGATGTTTGTGATGTCTTTAGTATAAGCTAGTTCATAAGTAGTTTGTAAGTTTAGGGAGTGATGACCCCGTAGTTAAGACCCATAAGCTCTACAAACATTTGAACATTTATCTATTTTCCTTGTTGGAATAGCACATTAATATCCACTTCAGTGATAAATAACTCCTTAGATTTTCAAACCAGCAGTAAAATTGAATTGCCAAAGCAATAATTTTTTTAAATATTGCAAAAATACACAGAAAAAATGTTAAGGTTTTGAAGTTTTGTTTAACAAACGGGTAACTTAGCAGGCTCAAGTACGTCCTATTCGTGGAAGTCTGTTTGTTTCGAGTATAGCCTTCTGGGAACTGCTGATTTCACATATACAAGCGTCGGTCGGCCAGGGACCAAACAGATGAAACTCCGACAATGATAGATCCGGCCTGTATGCTGGATTCTGGAGCATCTCACACCCAAATTTGTCCTTTTTCTCACCAACAACATGGAGGCGAACATTGCCGTGAACTTCACGGCTTCTAGAAAATAAATTGATGCCAGATCAGAATTAGCTTCAGATTTCATAGTTTCCAACACAAAATTCAACATAAACTGACATTTTTATTACAAGAAAGCGAACATTTTATAGAGAGTAAGCTATCGTGGAAAGTTCATGTTCAGGATATTTTTCAAGAACAAAATGCGGCTTGATTTGTCATTAGAACATTATCTGAAAAGTTGAAAATGTTCAAATGATTATAAATCTGAGTGATTAACTACAGTGGTCATCAGTCCATTGGATTACAGACTAAATAAAGTAATTTAAAATAATTTATTCTAAGGACAACACAAACTCATGGCCGAGGGAGAACTTGAACCTCCAACGCCAAGCCAAAAGGTGTTCAAACGTTTGTAAATCTATCGGACTCAACTGCTTGGTTATTAGTCTGTATCTTACAAACTACACAAACTAAGTTAAACTGACCTAAGGACAACACGAACACCCATGCCCTAGGGGGGAAACGAGCCCCCGACGGCAAACTGTCGCTTGCACCGCAGCACGGCGCTCCAGTAAGAACGGCTAATCCGCCGCGGCAGAGGGTTATGAAATTACTGACAAGACAAGGCTACTTTTACACACAAAAACCTGCCAACCTTATACAAGGAACGAAATTATTTATTTCTTTCATGGTCCACATAAAGGATAATTCCCCACATTCTATACGACTGTAAACTTTAGATGGTCGACGCTAATATTCATCTTGAATTTGGCACTATGGCACTGATAATAGTTAAAAAGAAGAAAGGAAACTGGTTACACTTCATACTGGTTTGCTGGCACACCAACTGGTTGTGAATATATCTCAAAAGTCAGTCTCAGTTGCAAAATGTTTTCTTTATTTCACTGACACGTTTCGTCCTTTTTCAGGCGTCATCAGATTATGTTAGGCAATGCCAAATACATGTTGCACACAGCACAGAACGTCCAGATAGAATGCGGCCGACCGGCCGCAGTGGCCGAGCGCTCTGCGGCGTGCCAGTCACATTCTGCACGGCCGTTGCGATCGGGGGGTCGAATCCCCCCTCGGGTATGGATGTTTGTGCCGTCTTTAGTATAAGCTAGTTCATAAGTAGTTTGTAAGTTTAGGGACTGATGACCCCGTAGTTAAGTCCCATAAACTCCACAAACATTTGAACATTTTTTATAACGCGGCCGGCAATGGATGCCGACCTCGTTGGGGTCAAAACCAACGAGATCGGCAGCCATTTCCGGCCGCACTCTATCTGCTCGCTCTGTGTCGTGTGCAACATGTGTTTCGTTTCGCCTAACATAATCTGATGATGAATTAAAAGGGCGAAACGCGTTAGTGAAATAGAGAAACACTTTTGCAACTGAGACTAACTTTTAAGACAAAAAATAGTTCAAATGTTTAAGCTAATGGGACTTAGGGGTCATGTCCCTAAACTAAAAATTACCTATGAACAACTTATACTAAAGACATCACAAACATCCATGCCCGAGGGAGGATTCGAACCTCCGACCGGGAACGGCCTCTCGCATCGGAGCACAGCGCCTCAATGCACTCGGCCACTCCACTGCAGAGCCCGTCTCGTCTCCATTCTTTATATTTTATTCCTTTGTATAAGGAAGGAGAAGGCGCTGCATTTGTCGCAGTCAGGCATTTCTTACTAACATCTCCGCTGAGCAGAGATTTTTTTTTTCCTATCAAAGAGGAATCTTTTTCTTTCTGCATGAAATTGATTTATGTATGTTTGTTGGTACCTGAATAAGTATTTTGAATAAGTCACAAAAGAGGAATTTATAATTAATTTTTCCTCAATAGTTTTACGTCTGTGATTTGTAATGATGGTTTGGGCGTCATTATCATCGATCAACAATTGTGACCGGTATTTACGATTCGAAAATGTTTAATAATCAATATATTTACCTTTAATTACTATTGGCTCCAAGTATTTGACAACCTGCAAGAACGTCTTGGTCGAAAGTGGCGGTTGGTGCTTCAGATGACTGGGGATTCAGTTCTTTGAGTGCCGGATCCTGATTGTGGCGCAGTCGCCCCTGCCCTGCTCGGCGTCCAAATACACTTTGGCACAGCTCTGCGAGTGGCGCCAGGGGGAGCGCCCTGGTTCCCACCCCCGTCCCCCCACTTTAGATATATTTTCGTTAAACTGCGGAGTGTCTCACCTCGGCTTGTTTGTGCTTGTTTCAACTCGAGCTGAGGCGTCGGTTAACCAAGCTTCTACATTTCACACTTTTGTTTCAAGCTTAAAGCCGAGTAATTCGTTTCTAAATGATAATAAACCTTGTGTATTTTGCTTTGATAATTAACTCCAAGAACATATGAACACAGTAAGTAATTACACTGGTAAGTGACTGTAACAAAATGAATCTGTTACGATGAAGAGACAAGCTACCTTCTGGTCACGTGACACAGTAAACGGCACCCCCCTCCTTCTAAGCTTATGCCTGCGCAAAGGTTACTCTCCCCCACATCCTTCCAAACAGTTAAACATTTGTTACAATAAAGACTATAAACGTCATTAAGTAAACGTCATTTACCTTGAGAATCGTGAAACATGCAAACACATCCAAAGAAATGTGGCAAGTAACAATACAAAAGTAATTGTTCTTCCCGTATATGTTAAAAAGAAGATTGGGTTTTAAAAATTGCTTGGATGTGGTTAGAACCAAATATCGCAGGGCGTGCTGGTAACCACACGGTTATACTTGCTAGGTGGAGAGTTGTGATTATAGTTTTATTCAAGATCGAATCTTATGCTCTTACATGTGATGCATCCAAAATTTATTGTTTTAAGATATTTTACCAAATATGGCGTGTTTTTGATGAATCTTCAATGTGCCAGAAACAAATATGAATTGCGGATGTTTCCTTAACGGAGGATATGCCAATGCGCAAGGCGAGGTGAGCAGTAGCACCGTTGTATTTCTTCGGGACCATTCGTGCGTAACCGCCAGAGCTCGAGTAGCCAGGAGCTGGTGTCTCTACCAGCTCCAAAAGCGGTATTTTCCCTCGTCCCACCCTGCCGCAGCAGCGCCCATATGCTGCTTCCAGGGGGTTCGAAAGAGAATGTGAACCTCAGCCGCGCATGAGTGTCGTAGCGCTGTGGCCACTGCCGCCTGTAATAAGCGGCCGCGCTACGACTCGTATACGTGCTGTCTCCGCGACGTAAAACGTTTCTCATGCGATAAAAATGCTTTGAATGTGCATGTATAAAATGATGTGATAGGAGAAAACAGTTTTATTTTATTTATTTAGTTACTTTTTTTCACAAAGAGCTTCTACCGTGGGTTTACTGAAGAGGTGAACACCTGAGACGCGCCACAACTGTGATATGCGCAATTAAGTATTATGGAAGTGGTAGTCAAAAAAAGAAATTCGCTGCACGTTTGATGCTGGAGAAGCACCCGGAGAAGAGAAAGTCAGCACATTTTGCATTCTTGGAGAAATCCTCTGATGTGGTCCCATATAATCTGATCTACCGAGCTCTACGACACCAAAGAGTACGAGAAATGTACGTCAACTGGATCCAGCTTCTCTATCGAAATGTAACAAGTGTAATCAGTATCTCCACCTTTTAAAATCAGCGTTGGTGTTCACCAGGGTTCAGCCCTCTCTCCAGTACTAATCATTCTTTGCACGAACAAGTAACAGCCGATATACAGACCCCTCATCGCTGGACGCTTCTCTGTGCCGACGATGTGGTACTGACACAGAAAACCCGTAAGGAACGCCAAGATCAAACCCAAGTTTGGAATGATAGGCTAGCAGAGAATGGCATGCGTCTGAAACTCCAGAACATGACCTATTTGGAAGACGTTCCTCAAACCAGCGGAACTATCAGCACCGACGGCAAGAATTTGAACAAAACCACAGAGTTCAAATATCCTGGATCCATGATAATATCTTCAAATGATTCACCCTGGACACCCGGAGAAGAATAAATGCAGCATGGCTGAAATGGAGAAATGTCACTGGTGTTCTCTGTGACAAAAAGGATGCCTGTACATCTGAAGTCAAAAATTTATAAATCAGTTATCTACAGGATAGAATGCCAACCTTTGACGGGGAAACAGGGTCAAGCTCTCCACACAATGGAGGTGAAAATGCTGTGATGGTCCCTTGTATTGCCTCGCTACGACCATACAACTAATAACTATGTCCTCCAAAGGCTTGGTGTAGTCTCAATCATAGAGAAGGCAAGAGAGGCTCGTCTTCGGTGGTGCGGCCACGTCAAGAGGAAGTGCGATTCTGTGGCTAAAACAGCACCCCAATTCGATCAAGGAGGATGTCGACCCCGTGGTAGACCGCTCAAGAGGTGGGTGGATATCAAGGAGGACATGTGCGATGGGGATCTCAGCCCTGAAGACGTCCACAACAGAGCTCTGTGGAGGAGTCGTAGCAGAAGAGCAGACCCCAAGTAATGGGAAAATGCTAGGAAAGAAGAAGGCTTATTGTACATCCCTTTTTATATTGCGTTGGAACGTGATTTACGGAGTTTCTGTACCAATAATTCTTTTTACGTTTATATGGTCTCTTGTACAGAAAAGGATTAAAATTAAAAGTAGGTAAAATAAATTTACTGCCAACCCATCGTATTTTAAGTAAAAGTACAATCATGATTCATGGTAAATGTTCTCACATAGATTAATTATCTGTTTGTTATTTTCTAAATTCAAAGCCATAACTAGGTGGGAAGTATTACTCGTTGCTACGATCGGCTGGACAAATACACGCAATCGGCCGGTAAATCGCGATCTAACGGTTGGTCTCCCCCGCAGTAAAAGAAACTGAGGTGTTCCCTGGGTTGAGAAAGACTGTAGCCGCAGCCGGAGTGTGCGGCGTCTGGCAGGGTTCCCGGCCCCCGCCACGCTGTTGCGCCAGACGGCTTGCCTCCACTGCCAGCTACCGCAGTCCGTGTGAGCGCTCTCGCGTCCCCTTTGTTTTGTGTGTGGAGGCAGGCGTGAGCTGGCAGCCGGCGCCGACTCCCGTGATGCGGCAACTGTTACGTCTTCTTGCGCAGCGCGAGTAGCGAGCAGAGCCCATTTCCATGACACAGTTGCGTGACGTGCTCCTTTATGCAGCGTGGCGTTGCCAACCGCTTGGAAAGCAAGAGGAACGTGACGAGTAGTACCAACACGCAACTATGATAGAGATTCTCATTTCGTTAGCCGCGCGGGAGTAGCCCAGCGGTCTGGAGCGCCACGTTGCGGATCGCGCGGCCTCCCGCGTCGGCGGTTCGAATCCTCCCTCGGGCATGGATTTTTGTGTTGTCTTTAGTATAAGTTAGTCCATAAGTTGTAAGTTGTAAGTTGTAGTGGAACATCCCTCTCCCCAGCTTTAATGCAGCGATCGATGCGAACCGGTGGTGAAGTGAAGCACAGGTGACCCGGACTCATATACCGACGGCGGTATTGGCTGGTTCAGTGAAGTTGAATTTCAGATAAACGCGAATAGTAAAAGACTAAATCGGATGTGCGTCAAATATAAAGTGTGGATACAAACGTTACTTGTGATTTGATAATAAAATTACCTTACGAGAAACGGTATGTAGAAGCTTCTAGATAGCACAAGAACAATCACGCCACTAATAATCAACGAAAATTAGATAAACCAAAATCTAATTTCAGACATGACTGTTACGTCGAATGAAAAGTGTTAAACAGCATTACTTTCTTTGTCATTAAGATTTCACTAATTAAATATGGAAATATGTGTAGAAAGCTAATGGCTCGATTTTGTATTTGTACCTTAATAAACTGCAAACTTGACAACTATTATTTTAAAATCTTACCGATGTTGGTCCAGAAGCTGTGTAAATGTTAGCAAGATCGTTCATTCAGTATTTAATTAAATAACCACGTCTCAAAGCATTTTATTGTCTGTAAATTAGATCACACGAAATTAACAAAGTAGAAAGAGAAGAGAAGCTGTAATTTTGTGTAAATGTCATGTGCTTTGCTGTTATATCATATTGTATGTTTTCATGAACTCTGTTTTGTAATTATAAGCACATCTATGTAATTGTTATAACAATCATTTTCAGCTTTGTAATTGTTAACGAAGTATAAATAGAAGTTCTGGACGGGGCAGGGTAGTTTCACTTGCAGTAGTTACAGTGCAGTCACACAAGCTGTTGGACGGCTGTTCGGGTGATATCTTTGTCGTTATGTGATTTGTATATTTGTTTGTCTTGGTACTGTCAGGTCAAAGTCGACGAAATAATCCACAAGAATTATGTGTCGTTTTATTTAGTTTAATGGGAAAACAGAAATACATATTCCCATTACAATAAATAATATAGTGAGGACAGTTTACAACTCACCGCAAAGACGTGGCGACGAGCTGCGACAGGCACATACAAAAGACACACACATACAACACATTCAGCTATCGGCCATGGCCTTCTTCAGAAAATAGAGCACTCACGCAATCACACAGGCACACAACACAGTCATACAACCATCACCTCCGACTGCCACAATTCGAAGTGTGGCAGTCGGAGGTGATGGTTGTATGACTGTGTTGTGTGCCTGTGTGATTGCGTGAGTGCTCTATTTTCTGAAGAAGGCCATGGCCGATAGCTGAATGTGTTGTATGTGTGTGTCTTTTGTATGTGCCTGTCGCAGCTCGTCGCCACGTCTGCCACAATTCGAAGTGTGGCAGTCGGAGGTGATGGTTGAATGACTGTGTTGTGTGCCTGTGTGATTGCGTGAGTGCTCTATTTTCTGAAGAAGGCCATGGCCGATAGTTGAATGTGTTGTATGTATGTGTCTTTTGTATGTGCCTGTCGCAGCTCGTCGCCACGTCTTTGCGGTGAGTTGTAAACTGTCCTCACTATATTATTTATTCCAACCTGGACTTTCCATTATTATATTCCCATTACAAAGTTTAGAGACTGATGACCCCGCAAGTAAGTCCCATATTCTTTACAAACATTTGAATTTCTCATTTCGTTATCCGTCACTACACAAATTTGGAGGGAGGTGCTTTACGCTCAACATCTTTGAATAGTAAATTGTTTCCTTTACAGTTATAGTTAAAAAAAAAAAAAAAAAAAAAAAAAAAAAAAAAAAACTTTTCGTTCTCCACTCCGAGGAGTGGAGCGCGGCTGTTTGAGATCCGGCCCATAAAGAGTCGCGGTTCTTTCAGCCAATTATCAGACAAGCTGACAGTGGGGCAAAGGGGATCCCAATTGGGAATAAGTGGAAGGGACTTACCAGTTCCGGCATACGCCTTACAACCAAGGAAAACCTCCCGAAAACCTTGGTCGGAACCGGGGGATTGGGACTAATTTAATTTATCTCCGGGACTTGCCCCGGACTGAAAATGGATTATCGAGAGAACACGAGTGCACTCACGACAATCAAGAATCGGACGCCCGAGTTACTCTTTAAAAGTTTTCTATAAATATCAGCGTCATAAAACAAAACAACTGCGGGTGCATTCTATTCACAAAAAAGGCAATCCAGCATTATAGTGCGAAGTAAACAGTTAAAAGACTTCAAAACATTTAGACTGACAATGTAAATGACTATTGGAAAAAGGTGATAATTTTTGATGAGTGTACGCTCTTCAAGGTCGATTTTTTTTTCTTTTTCACAAGTAAATTTCGATCTAGGTGATCCCGTTCACCTCGGACTAACGAGTCTATTGTATAGCTACAACAAATTCCACATTCCTGCATACATTCTTGTAGGAAGATAGTCCTTAGTCTTTAGGTACACAACAAATCATACTACGAAATGTTCAAATGTTCACATGTCTGTTAAGCTTATGGGACTTAATTACGGGGTCATCAGTCCCTAAACTTACAAACTACTTATCAACTACCTTATACTAAGGACGGCACAAATATCCATGCCCGAGGGGAGATTCGAACCCCCCACCGTAGTGGCCGTGCAGACCGTGACTGGAGCGCCTCAGTCCCCTCGGCCACCGCGGCCGGCACTACGAAATGTCAGAGCCTCAACCTGACTTCTGCAATACAAAATACGCAGAAAGTAAACTTGCGATTTTGTTCTTCAGAGTGCTAGTTTTATACTGCCACCTACGCTTTCATTTTGTGCAATTGACATATCTCATTTTTGGCATTCCTGTATACATAGCAGCTTCAATCAGTGGTGCAGAAAATATTTCGAAAAATAAAGACACAGTTACGACTAACACTATCATTGTTGTCATTATAAATTTACGCAAACTAAATAGGAAAATGTGTGTACCACATGATCAATGTTTCGTAAACCTCTATTAGTTATTAAGAAAAACTTCTCGCTTCCAAGTAAACTCATTAATAAAACTTTACAGCATAACAATATGATAACCCTTTCCATTTCGTTAAATTGTTACTACCCTAGTATATCGCTAAAACATACGACTTCTTGTATTTTGATTAACAACAAAGGAGTAAAAGATCCTGCAAGAACAGGCCTAATGACAACTTAAGAGATCCGTTCAACATGATACAGGAGGAACTCTTCCATAAATTGCTGCGGATGCAATTCTGGACTCTCAACAAGTGTCAGAGTGCGAACCATTCAACGAAACATCATTGATCATTTGAAACCAAAGGCCCACTTGTATTCCTTTTCTGACTGAACGCTACAAATCTTTACACCTCGCCTCGACCTATCAATACTGAGATGTTATTGTTAATGACTAGCAACATCTTGCCTGGTCTGACGAGTCACATTTACGATTGTATTGGGCAGATGGACGTGTACATGTATGGAGACAATCTCATGAGTCCATAGATCCTACATGCCTTTAAGACATTATTGAAGCTGGCAGGGGCTTTTTAACGGGGTGTGTGCATTTCGAGAGGTATGGGCCACCTGTGACGCTTAGATACGACTCTGACAGGTGACACGCACTTACGCATCGTGGCTGATCAACTGCATCCATTCATGTTCATTGTGAATGCCCACAGACTTTGGCAATTCCAGCAAAACAATACGTCCACAAACTGCTGCAGGGTGACTCCAGGAATACCTCCGCTCGCCTCTATGTTCCCCAGACATGAACGTTATTGAGCAAATCTTGAATGCCTTGCAACGTGCTGTTCAAAAGACATTCCCTCTCCCTCTTACAGCTTTATAGGCAGTATTGTAGGATGCATGGTGTCAGTGCCCTCCAGATCTGTTTCAGACATCAGTCGAGTCCATGTCTAGTCGTGTTGCGCCACTTCTGCGAGCTCGTGGGGCCCTATTAGGCAGGCGAAATATTTTTTTTCACTCTTCAGTGTCTTAGTTTCTACTATATCTTTACAACAATCTATGAATGTTCGTCATACTGGCTACAAAAAAAAGAAAGTTGGCACCGTCAACTTCTAATTTACGTTCCTGGCCATTAAAATTGCTACACCACAAAGATGACTTGCTACAGACGCGAAATTTAACAGGAAAAAGATGCTGTGATATGCAAATGATTAGCTTTTCAGAGCATTCAGACAAGGTTGGCGCCGGTGGCGACACCTACAACGTGCTGACTTGAGGAAAGTTTCCAACCGATTTCTGATACACAAACAGCAAATGACCGGCATTGCCTGGTGAAACGTTGTTGTGTTGCCTCGTGTAAGGAGGAGAAATGCGCACCATCACGTTTCCAACGTTTATAAAGGTCGAATTGTAACCTATCGCGATTGCAGTTTATCGCGACATTGTTGCTGGCGTTGGTCGCGATCCAATGACTGTTAGCAGAATATGGAATCGGTGGGTTCAGGAGGGCAATACGGGACGCCGTGCTTGATCCCAACAACCTCGTACCTCTAGCAGTCGAGCTGACAGACATCTAATACGCATGGCTGTAACGGATCGTGCAGCCACGTCTCGATCCCAGAGTCAACAGATGGGGTCGTTTGCAAGACAACAACAATCTGCACGAACAGTTCGACGACGTTTCCAGCAGCATGGACTATCAGCTCGGAGACCATGGCTGCGGTTACCCTTGACGCTGCATCACAGACAGGAGCGCCTGCGATGGTGTACGCAACGACGCACCTGGGTGCACGAATGGCAAAAACGTCATTTTTTCGGATGAATCCACGTTGTGTTTACAGTATCATCATGGTCGCATCCGTCTTGGCGATATCGCGGTGAACGCACATTGAAAGCGTGTATTTGTCATCGCCACACTGGCGTATCAGCCGGCGTGATGGTATGGTGTGCCATTGGTTACACGTCTCGGTCACCTCTTTTGCATCGACGGCACTTTGAACAGTATTCATTACATTTCAGATGTGTTACAACCCGTGGCTCTGCCCTTTATTCAATCCCTGTGAAACCCTACATTTCAGCAGGATAATGCACGATCGCAGGTTTCAGGTCCTGTACGGGCCTTTCTGGATACGGAAAATGTCCTACTGCTGTCCTGTCCAGCACATTCTCACCTATTGAAAACGTCTGGTCAATGGTGGCCGAGCAACTGGCTTTTCACAATACGCCAGTCACTACTCTTGATGAAATGTGGTATCGTGTTGAAGCTGCATGGGCATCTGTAGCTTTACACGGATTCTAAGTTCTGTGTGACGCAATGCCCAGGCGTATCAAGACCGTTATTACAGCCAGAGGTGGTTGTTATGCGTACTGATTTCTCAGGATCTCTCTACCCAAATTGCGTGAAAACGTAATCACATGTCATTTCTAGTATAATATATTTTTCCAATGAATATCCGTTCATCATCTGCAGTTCCTCGTAGTGCAGCAATTTTAATGGCATTCATGTCTTCCAACATTTTTCATTTACATGGTTTACAGAAAAAGTTGCGCGTTAAAATATGCTATTCGTCACATAAAATCGTCGACAACAAAAGGCTTCAAATAATTAACAATTTCCTGGAGAAGGTAGCCAGGATCGTTTGATCTACGAGAGCGCCTGGTCTTTGTGACAGTTAATGACAGCCGTTACGTGGCCCACATACTGGCGCTAGGCGGGACGCGATAGCTGCTCGGTTTGCATGAAACACATTAGGGAATTCCGGGACACGCGGCTGCGGTAGTCTCTCTCGTTAACACAGATAATTGGCTCCTTTGTCTCCAGAACAGAAGTATTGCCCACTTTCTCTTGACGCCTTCATTATATGTAGTCAACGACAACGGCTCATACAAGCAGCTTAATAGCCGTCACAATTTGAACATGTAGAAGATTACGTAATTTTACTACCTGTCAGGTTTATAAAAACTGAAGAGTGCGACTGTTGATTACTTGCAAGGGTAAATCAAATTTTGAATTTAAATCCTCGTCAGCCGGCCGCGGTGGCCGAGGGGACTAAGGCGCTTCAGCCACGGTCTACACGGCTACTACGGTCGGGGGTTCGAATGCCCCTCGGGCATGGATATCTGAGCCGTCCTAGTTCGTAAGTAGTTCATAAGTAGTTTGTAAGTTGAGGGACTGATGACCCCGTAGTTAAGTCCCATACGCTTTACAAACATTTGAACATTTTTTAAATCCTCGTCAGCAATAGAAAAAGAATATTTTACCTGAAGGGGGGTAGATAAGTCAAATGTTTGTAAGCACTACTCTATTGTCATCAGTCCCTAGGCTTACAAACTACTTATACAAACTTATGCTCAGGACAACAAATATACCCATGCTCGAAGGAGGACTGGAACCTCCGACGGCGAGCAGCGGCGCTCTCCGCAGCCAGGCGCCTTGCGTAGATAATTTACTACTATTACTATGGAGGAGAGTTAGTTGCCAAATTTATTCAAGTCTGTATCGAAAATAAATATCTCCAGCGCAATTGTTCAGCCAATTCTTTTCGTAAATCATAAACACAGCGTGCACTGCGTGTAACAAAGAGAGAAAAAATAATAATAATAATAAAGAGAGAGAGAGAGAGAGAGAGAGAGAGAGAGAGAGATACTATCATACGGAATACACGATGAATTCATTCTTAGAAACGTGCATTAAGGGAGTTATCACAGATGGAAATATTTATCGAGTAACATCACGTCCGGCTCGTCCATATAGGCAGACTAGGCGACTGCCGAGGGTTCTCGAATTTGGGGGGCGGCAAATTTGTCGTGCGCGACGAACCCCCGTACGCTCGCAGTGCGGTTTACTCTGCTGTTGCACTGCAGTTCCAGGAGCGGTGAATTCCGCTTACTACACATAGACAGAGCAACAGGCAAGAGACAAAACGCATTCAATTTTATATGCATGTTCTTTGACTCTTCAGAATTTTGCTAGTAAGCGCTTAATGAATAGACGATTAGCAGTTTGCAACTAATCATCACGTGATCAAAGCTTGCGATACTGTAATAAATTCAATTGACGAGAGATTTTCATCAGATTAACAACCTAAATTGTGTGTTTGGCTGGCTGTACAACATACATGAAGCTGTTCTTAAATAAGGTGTTAATTTGAATGAGTATCTAACTCACAAAGACTCTAAAAATATTGATGCTACTGATCTATGCAGTGAATTACAAGCTATTGGTAGCAGAGTACCCAATAACTTAGGCTCACAGGACCTACTTAGTTATATTTGTAAAAATGGACTTATAGACGCTGTACCTAATTTAGTTGCTCCACTAAAGCCGCGGCGGATTAGCCGCGCGCACTGGAGCGCCGTGTTGCGGTGCGCGTGGCCGTCCGCCGTCGAGGGTTCGAATCCCCCCTCGAGCATGGGTGTTTGTGTCGTCTTTAGGATAAGCTGCCGCTATATGTTGCAGTAATACAACTTGCTTATTGCCGGTTTCTCGTGTGGACTGTGAACAGATATTCTCTGAACATCACGACCGAAACCGCTAATAAACAGGTTCTGTTGTTGTTGTGGTCTTCTGTCCAGAAGCTGGTTTCATGCAGCTCTCCACCCTACTCTATTCTGAGCAAGCCTCTTCATCTGTTCATAAGAACTGCAACACACATTCGACTCTGCGTCCTGTATGACGTCTCTCTGGCATTTTTATCCCACACATTTCCCACCACTGCTAAATTTTCAACTCCTTGATGTGTCTTGTAGTAAAGGTATGTCTTAAATTCCTTATCTCCCTTCTCTGTTCAGTACCTTCTCATTAGTTATGCGATCTATCCACCTAAACTTTTGCATTCTTTTGTAGCACCACATTTCAAAAGCCTCTATTCTCTTCCCGTCTGAACAATTTCTCGTTTCACTCCCGTGCAAGGTAACACTCCACACAAATGTCTTTAGAATAGACTTCCTTACCCTTAATAATCGATGTTAACAAATTTCTCTTTTTCTTTTAATGTAACATATAGCAAAAAGAACAGAATTGTTTACGTATACTGTATTGTCCAGAACGGTCGCATGCTTCTGAGCGAGTTTGATTCGTTTTTGGAACAGGGAAAGAAAAATCACAACAACGCAGACCTATTAGCATTAACTATACCGCTCAAGTATTTCTCCGGGACATGTTTATTCGTTTCGAATGTTATGGTCATTATCTTAATGGCTGAGACTTACGTATCCGTAAGCCACTATTCTAAATAGAATGCCAAATGATTTATAAGACTGTTGGTTTTAAAAATGTGTCACCAAACCGTAATATTAAACTCAGTTTTCTACCCAAAATAAAGCTGTATTTTAAGCATGAGAAACCCTCCATTTTGGAGGGACCGTTTCACCCCTTTCACCACTTTCAGTTCTTTCGTGCCATTCACACCACACTGATTTTAGATTTTATTTGCATGGCAAGAATGCTAGTTTGTTATTGTAATCGACTTGAGCAATTCTGCTCGTAATATTTTTGACGTCATGTGTGTCATGTAACTGTTTTTTATTCTTCTGATGAAGTTTCCCTAGCGATAACGAAACCTAGGTCAAGTACCTTAAAACTACGCAACCGGTTGGCTGATATATAAAATTGTTAAAAAAAATCCTTAAATATGCTTTACCGCCGCCAAAAAATAATAGGTGTCCCTTACCTTTTATGTATTATAACATATCAAAATTTTAGAAAATTTGGAGAGCGATACTTCCGAATGTTTACTTGTAAGAGCGATGCAGGAGGACCGGTTTCGATTCCCGGTTCCGTCAAGGTTTCTTCCTTGGTTGGAGCAACTCTGCATCGGGAGGTCACTTCAGTAGTAGAATCACTTCAGTAGTAGAAGACCCTGAGTTCGGTGTGCTGACTACGTCTCTCCTCAAGTCCCACACCGTAGCCACCGTTGCCGTTGGAGATGACATGAGTATTTGTCCCGAAATTCTGGCCAAAAATATTTTCGATAGTTTTATACGTTTCAAGCACTCCAAGTCACTTTTAACTTAACTGCAAGTGTAAATACCCACAAACTACTTCCATGCCAACCTGGGATAACTCGGGGTAACTTGGCGTGCATTTTTCTTTTCTCTTTCTTTCAGTTCATACCGTGCCACTTTCCACAATTTCAGGTATTTTTGCCTTTAAATAGCAACTTTAACTCTCCAGATATACAAAGTTCGCTGTACAGATTTGGTAGAGATGAGATGACTGGAATGTTTCTCTAGAGGTACTCAAGTGCTTATTCACATGTATGATCGTTCCATAAATGATGCCTCATCGTCATATTTTCTTGAAATCCAATTTCTCTGAAATTCAGTTCTGAAATATCTGAGTGAACGTCTTGGTGAACCTCTCTCATCATTCGGGAGCCTCTACTATTTCAGCGACATTTTTTCATGCTCTTTATCTTCTCACCTATATATCAGAAGATTCCTTAATAGTACGTATAAGACTAATCACATTCCAATTTCACTGGCTGGAAAGCGAAACAAAATTGACTTGTGTGATTCCAGGCCACATTCTCTTTTCATTTCAACGTATCTAGTAAAATAAAATAAAATAGGAAATGAATCACCTGTAACATATTAAAGGTTCAGTTACACAGAATAGTACTAAGCTCGTTTTTAACATACATGACAATAAAGCCGTTATAAATAAATATGGTGGACGTTTGCACAATATATTATTTGTGAAATGGGCTCTAAATGCGACACCAACGACTGTAATTTAGAAACGGCGCGACACACCTTCAAAACGCATATCAAACGGGCAAATGTCCAAAATGTTGTTTCATTGAACATTGAAATGTTGTTAAATAATGATAAATGTATTTAATACAGATGCGATACCTTTTTGTAATACGCATACATGTTCAAAATTTAAACCATCATGTAATAATGTCATTAAAAATAAAAGTTTAAACTGGCAACGCAATCAATAAACCCATCATCTGGCAGAGAAAGTAGTTCTTCAAATGAGGCTAGGAGCTGCTAGTTGTGCGTCAAGGACCTGAAAACGTAGTCATCGATCCACCAGTTAGACAGTAACTATTCAATGCATCGTTAAACAAACTTCAATTTTCCCCTTTTTGACAAGGATTTCGGGGCAAATACTCTACAGTGTGAATGTCGCTCGGGGCACAATGGCCACTTTGGTTTGCTTGCTTACTGTCTTCACGATAGCATACGGAAATTACAGTTCCATAATTTTTAAAACACATTGTGAGTTTCTGGAGCAGCAAAAGAAAAGTATTTCGTAATACTGTGGTAATATGAAGGCAAATACTTTAATAAATGGCTTGACAAAAGTAAAGTATGTTTGCTGGCCTCCTTTGCTACAAAGAGCACAATTTCTTCATTGAACCACCCAGTCAGCCTCCACCATCTTCTTATGCTATTCGCATTGGCTTCATATTACTCTTCGACCCCGACAAGGTCTCTCACAAGGAAATGACCTCAAACACGACCAACGTATGCGGCTCAATTCTGACAGGTCGTATGTGTAAGAAATATGTTGAAGGATTGTTAGTTTGGCACACTATCTTCCAGGTTCTGAGAAAATCGTCCTTAAAGTTCATAACGCTAAATGATCTCTACTGGATCTCTAGATAATTGTAAGCTGGGCATTTTGATGTATCATGATCGATACCTTTTTCAGTAGCTTTTTGCTAAAGCATGTTTACCTTTTTCGTTTCTCCTGTACTGTAGTTCTTTTCAATAAGTATTGTAGTACAGCTGTTATAATGAAAGAAACAAAATCTCAGAAAGAAAGAAACTTTTTAAAAATATATTTTGCGAGTGTTGAGCGTGAAGAAGAAACAAAAACACCAGATCCTTTACTGTAAACGTTTTTCAATTAAAGTACGTCGTTGGTTCTCCCCAGTATATAGCGAAATAACAATATTTCTCATTGAACACAGTTGGATTTGTTTCCATCACTTACTTTTTAGATGAAAATTCGCAGTGTAGTACAGGTCAGATTCGTAATTTGAATGCTGACATAAAGTTTATAAAAGCAAGAAAATTGCAAGAAATCTATAAATCTACACTGATTGAAGTAGCCCCATCATAAGGAACACTACGTCTGAAAATTCAGTATATATTTCCAAAATATAAAACCAATCAATAGTAAAATAAAAAAATAAAAAAAATCTGCTCCAGTCAAATAAATTCTTTTCATGTTATTTATGTCTCCTCACTATTTCTGTACTCTTCTTAGTACTATATTAAGTGGAATAGTTACTTCGAATTTCGTCTAAACCTTTCTATCAATTTCAGTGCGCATGTTGTCTCTTGTAGAGATGGTTGTGGGAGTTTCATTGGTTCTTTGCTAACTGGCGTCTATGCTACTTCCCGCCACATTTATCTCTGGTCATAATATTATATGCTTTTGAAAGGGCACAAAAAAAGAAAGGAAAAGAAAACATCTGTGCGAAATTTATTACACTTGCCTTATTTATGAATTGTGTCTCCAATTAAGTTTCTCTTCATAAACCATGCTTTCAGATAATCAGACCTGCTCGACAAGTGGTGCTTCAACAGTATCAAGTTGAAAGTCATATATGCTTTGCACAGGGAGAAATTTCTCTGTAGTCGTGCCATATCATACGGTCAAATTTCATTAGGACTTGATTAACTGCATCCATTCTCCCACAATTCTTTCTCTCCACCACATTGAATAGATGAGGTTGTTCCATATTTCAGCATATTTGCAAGAATTACATATGTTCCTAACACTTCACTACTTCTTCAGATTTTTACATTCTGCGTTTTTCCATGCTCGGCAATTCATTTTCTCCTGTGGCTGATGTCACTCTGATTTTCTCTGTAAGCAGCTACTTCTGATACTGCTTCTAATGAAGAACTGTTTATGGTTTCTTTCGTGTTCAGGAGGTTCGTATCACCTTTTATCACCTCAATCCACGCACAAATAAACCGCCAGGAAGATCGCACATTCTTTGTTACCGGTTTCATCCTCAAAATTTATGGCCTATCTGGCTGGAGCAGCGACTATTTGGCTGATCAAGTGATCAAGTGTGAGAGTTGTAACTAAATGCTTGACATTGGCCAAGGGGAGCTTGGCCAAAAGATGACTGGATCAAATGTTTATGAGGCTTATGGGACTTAACTGCGGGGTCATAAGTCCCTAAACTCACAAACTACTTATGAACTAGCTTATACTAAAGACAACACAAACATCCCCACCCGACGGAGGATTCAAACCCCTGATGGGGAGCGGCCTCGTGCATCGGAACATAGCGCCTCAATGCGCTCGGCCATTTCGCAGCGGCGATGGTGGACTGCACGGACTAGCCTAGCACGTCTCCCGCCAGACGCAAATTTTCAACTTATTCACGCCCTACTGAAGTAGTAATCCTGTTCGTTCTCACTCGTTACTCCTGGGGAAATCGCCGATACCTGTAAGGGTCTATGATTTACACGAAAGATTTGTGTAGGAAAATAATTCTACATAGTGTGGATTACTTTTTGTATTACGAAAACAGCCTAAAATAGAGGCTTGTTTACCTTTAAGAGCCCAAACTCGATCAAAAATGCGTGATTTTTAGAGAGTTTACTTTACAACATTTGTGACGTGCGCTCTAGAGTACCCACAATCACTTTCATGAGCAGGCACTCCTGGTCGAGGTGTATACTAAAAATAGGCCACGAGTGTGCACCTCGTATTTACACGTAAACAAATGCTGTCGACCCGGACGGAGGGAGCGAGAAGGCAGGGATCGTTGCCCCTGGTACGTGCCGCAGACGGCGGCGCCCCTGAGACGGCTGTGTGGGGAGGGGGAGGGGGAGGTCGTTAGCGACCAGGAAGCGTCGCGGCTGTGACCTTGCAGCCGCCTTCCTAAGCCGGCGAGCGGGCGCGACACCGCCAGTAGCAGGCGCCGCGCAGCAGACAGCAGGCAGCGGCCGTCCCACCTGTAAGTGCGGTCTTGTTACCTAGAGGCAGCAGGACGGGCAGCCGTACAGGTCTCATCGTCTTACATCCTAGGGAATACACATAGACGCTTTGTTTTAAAAAAGGTCCAAAGATTTCTAAACCTAAGGGACCAAATTGCTGAGGTTATCGGTCACTGGACTTACGCTAAGGACGAGGTACACACACGTGCCTGAGGATTTCTACCTCCGGCGGGAGCGGCTGGGCAATCCGTAACATGGTAGACGGTTTGTAGCGACGAGTCAGCAGCAAAATACCCCCTAGAAGTAAAGACATGGTGTTGAGCATTCGTATTCGTACTTTACCCTCTAGTAGAGCAGTAACATTCTAATATCATAGTGTAGATATTTAGGTTATCCGTCTATGCAACTGAATCAATAAAATATTTTATTAATTCTGTACCATAGACGGATAACCTAAATATCTACACTATAATAATATAATGTGCGTCTCTGTAGCAGAGTGGTAGAATGCCAGAATACAAGTCCAAATGTCGCGGGATCGATCCTCGCCAGGTTCTGGGATTTTTATCTGTCACTTTCCACTTTGCTGTATCTGTGGTTATTTGGGAATCGGTAGTGGGATGATTGAAGTCTCGTCGCTCCCCGGCCCAGACTGACGTTCCTCCTGTTGCTCCTCGCTCAGGTCCGCCGACGCCCACTCCCATTGGTCGGCGTCCGCGCAGGTCCGGTACGGCGCCTCTAGCGCCGCACACGGAAAGACGACGCGCCACATCTCTGGTGTGCGGCGTCGATGTGAGTATCGACACAGCACACTTCTTTCCCTACTGGCAGTGTTGCTGGTGTGAAAAATACCGAGTAGCACGGTGGTTCGGAAGCCACGTTAAACTGTAGGTCCCCCTATAACTGGTTGGGTAAGTCAGTTCGAAGGTCGGAGGAAGGCAACGGCATACCACCTCCAAACAGGACCATGCCTAGTAAAGCACTGTGGTGTTCAAACCACTCTTAGGATTGTTGACTGCTTTACCTTTTTAATATATAATACAGCAACTGTGGGAAAAACAGGACAAAAAAGGAACTAACAATATCAGTTTTATTCTGACCAGATGTGCCAGGCCGAGTTGGCATGTGTGCATCATTTGCGCTTGCATCGTTGAGTTTTTAAAAAGTGAGTAGCGATTTTACTGTGGGTAGGGGAGGGGATCTTGCTGCAGAGTTCCTCTTTCAGGTAGGAATGTTGGGTGAAACGTTTTTGGTTTTGACCTAGCAAGAACTCATTCGTGTAGCCATCAGACAATCTGTTTAGCTTAGTTGTGTGTTGTGGATTGGGGAAGGGGGAGGGTGTTGGTACGGCGGCGTTTGAGGTACACTTTAACAGTAATATCTGACATTTTAGTAATACATGACCTGTTTATTTTAATTTTTTGTTACAAATAAATAGGTACTCAAATCTAGACGTTGCAGAAGTAAAATCATTTCAGTCTGATAAAATCGAAACATCGGTCTGTCCGTGATAATTTCTAAGTCTCACAAGGAGAGGACATGGGTATCGGATTATAGTTTCTGTATATATATATATATGAATGCGAAAACGAATATATATATATATATATATATATATATATATATATATATATATATATATAGAGACCAGTGGTATTCGAACCTTCGCCTCTATGGTTGTAATGCCAGTACGCTACCACCTGAGCTACACCGACAGATGGAACGAACGTTTTATTTACTGGTACCTACGTGCAAATTGCAAAATTTCAAAGTCAATTTTCAAAAATGTTCAAATGTTTGTAGAGCTTATGGGACATAACTAAGGGGTTATCAGTCGCTAAACTTACAAACTACCTATAAACTAGCTACTACTAAGGACGGCACAAATATCCATGCCCTATGGAGGATTCGAACCCCCGACCGTAGTGGCTGTGCAGACTGTGACTGACGCGCCGCAGAAATCCGTTACACATGTGGTCTCCTTGTCAGTGTATTGTCCTCAATCGTAGTATACTCTTGAGTCGAAGCCCATTCTCTTTTCTATCGATGAAGACCTACTGGATCGACGTAGACAGTGCACGTATGTGCAGATTATTTAACTGTGATTCGGGCAGTCAGTATTCACTCAATGTTGTTCGCCGTCGGGGGTTCGATTCCCCACTCGTGCATGGGTGGTTGTGTTGCCCTTAGGTTAATTTACCTTAGTTTATGTAGTTTGTAAGCTATGGACTAATAACCAAGTAGTTGAGTTCGATAGATTTACAAACATTTAAGCATTTCGCTCATTGCTGGTATTCGTAACGCGCGCCCGCTGACAGGAGTCAACAAACTGTTGTTGCCAACCGCATTTGTTCCCGTAGCAATATCGATAGTGCAGAAATTGTCTTTGGTTGTCATGACAATACGCGACACGAACCGGAGCTTGCGATCAGGCAAATTTTGCAAAACATATCAATTGGGCTGAAATTAACGCTCTTCTAAGCCACAATTTTTATATTTACTGGTCGCATTCTACGCGCAGAAAAAGAGTATTCCTACACTTTATAATTGTAGTAATCGGTTCGAACATCTCACGATTTTTTTCTATTTTTATCCATTGATTATTGACCATTGTAATAAGACCATGTCAGTTTAAGTTAACCATTCCCGAGACTCGAATGTTCAAATGTTTGTTAAGCTTATGGAACTTAAGTGCGGGGTCCCTAAACTTATAAACTACTTATGAACTATCTTATACTAATGGCAGCACAAACATCCATGCCAGACGGGGGAGATTCGAACACCGGACTGGGAACGACCTCGCGCATCGTACCATAGCGCCTCAATATGCTCGGCCACGACGCAACGGCGTTTCGACACACATTTGTAATCCAGTGGCCTTCAAAGTCGGTGCTTTTTGTCAGCTCACAATCGTGTCGTAGCTACAGCGTTAATTCATGAGCTTTAAAATAAGCGCAGTAAAATAATCGCAAAGAAGGTGTTTATTTAATTTTTTCAAACAATGATCAAATGTTTGTAAGCCTGTTGGACCAAAGTTCTATGGTCACCTGTTCCTAGAATTACCAACTACTTAAATTAACTTACACTAAGTAAAACACACACAACCATGCACGAGGGAGGACTCGAACCTCCGGCAGTCCAGACCGTAGCATGATGCTTTAGACCACGTGGCCATTCCCGCGCGGGTTTAATTTTTCATGAATAAATTTCGGAGATCTTCTGATTCGAAATCCCTGTCGACAACGACAGCTACTTAACTGACGTAGACTAAAAATTCGAAATTACGAAGAAAAAAATGATCGCATCACAAAAAAGAGACATCGTTCCCATTTATATGTGCTATTGCGCAGGTGAAAGGATCACCTCCAACGCTGGTAGGCTGTGACGGATATACTGACTCTGTCGCCTTCACCATCTGGCGGCCCTTGTGTTTACTTCTGGTTTTGACACCACAAGCGTGGACATAGCAGCCGGAATCGACGGACACACAATTGACTATGAAGATGCTTTTAATCTCATACTCTAAAATATATTGATAGTCTGGAAGCATAGCGGTTTTTATGAGATTTAAATAAAATGTTACACGCGCAAATCAGGAATTATTATCAGAAAATAATCCTTATTTTTTGTCGATAAATAGCTTTTAGAGCAGAAACTCATGAAAATGCTCTTAAAAGATACTTTGATCACCTACCTAGTAGGTGTAGAGTTACTTCTCATATTAAATTAAATTAATTTTTAATTTATAGATAAATATGTTGGGTCTCTTCTGCGGGAGCGTAGCCAGTAGTGGGGATGGGGTAGCTTTGGGTTTTGCTAAATTTAAAATACGTGTTAAAGTTTTATAGATTTTCTTGCCATTACAGAATGTTCCCACTTTACTCATTGTACCTACATTTCTTGCTTTCCTCATTCTGTTACCCCTTGCCCCGGCCTGCTGGATGGCGATGCAGTAGCCCACAGTAAACGCAGAAGTAGAATTCTAAATGTTGACTACCAAACTATACGAATTTCATAAGATCGGGTCTAAAGGGTCGCTTTTTACTTTGACTACTTCAATAATGCGTGAAAATTCTTTCTGGAGCTTCCAGGTCAAAAATGTGTGTGCCTTTGTCTACAATCTTCCCACGTACTGTTCTTTAGGAATCAATATATCGTAAAAATGGTAATTAGAAGTCACTGAGTGGCATCAAACATTCTGGTAAGCAGTCGCAGATGGCGCTCTTCTTCTTCAGACTCGCTAGGACGTGACACAGTTTGCGAACCTTCGTTGAAGGCCTTTACCCAAAGTGCCACTGTTCTGTACGGCAGTGCCAATTCCCCGCTCGCGTCTTGAAGACCTTGATGACAATGTCGTGTTGTACGACCCCTGACACATTGTATCTTGACCCCACTCCGTTGTTCCTGTTTCGGAAACATAGTGACACCGTTACGTAGGACCGCTCGCTCACAAGTGACTGTGTTTCCCTCGATTGTGCACACGCCGGTGACGTGTGAGCGCGAGTCCATTTGCTCGGAGGTAAGGTAGGCATGTCAACAACGTGTGTTATCACCGACAATAGTATATTCCAAATGTTTGTCCAAATGTTTCTATAGCTTATGGTACTTAACTACGGGGTCATCAGTCCCTTAACTTACAAACTACTTATCAACTAGCTTATCCTAAGGACGGCACAAATATCCATGCCCGAGGGTGGATTCGAACCCCCGACCGTAGTGGCCGTACAGAACGTGACTGGAGCGCCTCAGTCCCCTCGGCCACCGAGCCGGCTAGTATATTCCATTGAATAGTGTTTCCACCCCAGTGTTGCCACTATTTAAGTTCCAATCCTCATCTATGTTCCTTCCCACACATTGTTCCAGTAGATGTCATTCATTGTATGTCCCTCGAGCAGGCTTTATCTGCATCTATATCTGTAAGTGGCAACAATACGGCGTGTGTGGCGGGCATTTCCTGAGTGCTTCGGTACATTGCCATACATTGTCGTCACCCAATTTACCTACAACATACGACCGCTTGATAGTACTGAATAAGTGTGCTTGGTAGCTCTGACGCAGTCAGGTCCAATGCAGTTTCTCTAGGCATAATCAACATTTCAACTTGTAAACACAAGACTGCACATCTATGAATTAAGTATTCGTGTGACTCAGTAAAAAAGGACCTTGCGCAATATGAAAATGATAGGTAATTGATACTGCACTATGTCGCTTTCTTAAACCACTAAAGAGAAACAGTGAAAAAGGCTATTCATCAACCGCATCGGAATTATAGTGCAAGGAAGCGATGGATACTACTAATAACATATTTTTTGTGGGGCCATCGCACGGTGCACAACAAAACGTTTGTGTTTTGTTTGGATGAATAGTCTCATACTATAGAACCGGATCCTTTTATTGATAATACTACAATATCGAAATGCAATGTGGTAGAAATAAAAGGAAATCGACACTAACGGATGTCGCTATGAAAGATGATAGACGAGAACTTTTAAACAAGGTCCTGAGAATTAGATCTAACAAAACATAACAAGTTACTGTAGTTCAGAAACGCTGGTGAAAATATACTGTCGCGGTGGAGCAGCCGAGCGGTCTAAAGCACCTCGCTGCGGAGCGCGCGGTTGCTCGCCGTGGAAGTTCGAGTCCTCCCTGGGGCATGGGTGTGTGTGTGTTTGTCCGTAGGTTAGTTTACCTAGGTTTAAGTAGTTTGTAAGCTACAGACTGATGACCACGCAGTTTGGTCCGATAGATTTACAGACATTTGAACATTTTGAACATTTTGAAAATATACTGAGAACATTTATTACTCTAATATTCGAGTAATACTACACTGTGAAAGGCGGTTAGGTAAACCGAAACGATAAGGAGACGTGGATACCATTAAAATTCTGCCTGAATAGGTGTGCGGTCCATCGACATGTAACTCAGTTTAATTGACGTTAGTCTCGTACACATCTCTGAATATGTTCCTGGTGAAAAGAAAGTACACATGGTAAAATACGGTCGGGGGTTCGAATCCCCCCTCGGGCATGGATATTTGTGTCTTCTTTGTGTAAGGTAGTTCATAAGTAGTTTGTAAGTTTAGGGACTGATGACCCCGCAGTTAAGTCCCTTAACCTTAACCAAATTGGTTTCTCCGAACACTTGTGGTTGCAGGCTGGGCTCTCGGTCGTTACCTGTCCGCCTGGCCATTAAGACAGTGGCAGCTGCATCCGGGAAACCTGTGCCGGCTGGACGACGAGGAACCAACAGGGAACTCAGCAAGCGAGACGCGTTCAAAGGAGCGACAAACATATTTGGGGAGATCCGGGAAAGGTCCCGACGAGGCTTTGGGGCGATGGTGTCTTCTGTGTCTCTGAATCAGGACAAAATGGAAATAAAGAGCCTTGCCCCCCTCTATAAGGTTTCAAACATCTCTTGATCAGACTGTAAGCCGATGATTTAGCATGGTAAATCGTTGATACTAAGAGAGGAACTGATGGAAATTTACCCTCAGAAAGTGAACATCATATAGGGATAACTCTATCTGAGCTTCATTTTAATAGTAGAAGGTGAACTCTACACAACAATAGGAGAAGGTGAACACTACATAATCCGCAAGCCAGCGTACAGCTCGTGCTGGTGGATGCCCCGTACAACCGCAACCAATGCTGTGTTCCACATAGAACAAGGGAGCATTGGTTGTCTATATGCCTCCGTATGGCCAACGGCGAATCAACAAGGGTCCCCCTCCCCCCACGTCACTTCAAATTTTGGAGTGGCAAGACACGGTTTCTGCTCACCCTCCCAACCGCCAAAAAAAAAAAAAAAAAAAAAAAAAATCGCTTGGTTTTACTTCATCCTTGGCAGAGCCAGTGAATAAACTGTGCTGCCGTCAGTAATTATGGGACAGTATTTCTGATGGCAGCCATTTTTGCCTTTGGCTGCAACATCTTGTAACAGCTACTTCATTCTGTCCTCCACTATCATCCCATTTTTCAGTCTGTGATTGCTAATAGAGGGGCCACTGAGGTTAATGCGGTACTTTTGTGTGCCGGCCGCGGAAGCCGGAAGGTCTGCGGCGCGCCAGTCACGTTCTGCACGGCCACTACGGTCGGGGGTTCGAATCCCCCCACGGCCATGGATATTTGTGCCGTGCTTAGTATAAGGTAGTTCATAAGTAGTTTCTAAGTTTAGGGACTGATGACCTCGTAGTTAAGTCCCATAAGCTCTACAAACATTTGAACATTTTGCTTTTGTGTCAATAAAATTATTTCAAAGTCGCTGTTACATATGTAAGAATACGGAAATGGGAACATCTCATCCCCCCCTCCAAGACTAAAGGCCTGGATTCGCCACTGTGAAAGACAAAGTCAGTAAATAGGATTTCTTGCCCCCTCCCCCCTCCTGTAAAGAAATAGTTCATCAGATTGCCTTCCATAACGAAGGTGTTTTCCTCTCTTTTGCGCCGACGAATGTATTTATAATATCCAAATGGTTGTTTTTGAAGTAGTCAGTCGTTATTTGTAAGAAACTGCTTTATTTTGCAGATCTAGATTTCGGCAAGTGACTTGCCATTATCAATGCATACATTTTTTATGTTAGTATGTTATGCATGTGCATTGTACCTCATATATGGTCTGTAATACATTGTTTTCCACAGTTAGATGTAATGCTATTGCCAGTAAAGTGGTTGACAACTTGTGAAATGGAACTGTATCATATAGAAATAGGTGGTACGCCACTGCGTACGACCATGTGTTCACTTACTTTCTCTTTGTGGTCCTTATGCGAAATATAAGTTGGCGGCAGTAGAATCGTTCTTCAGGCAGCTTCAGATGCTTACCGTATAATTTCGTCAATAGTTTACTCCGAAAGAGTTCGTATTTGACTTCTCGAACAAACGAAGCAACGCTCGTGTGTTGTCTAACCTGCCCCTAACAGATATAGCACATGACTTATTTTTGTCATCCTTCAAACGACTTAGTGGGTTTCCAATAGTGGGTCCCATTACTTTCCTAACGCGGTCACCTTTAAACACGATCTATATTTCTTTCAAATTCTCACAGTAAACCGGAGTCGGCCATTCGCCTTCTCTTTAACAATTCACAATTTCCATTCTTCCATTTTTCTATTTCGTATCACTTTGAATCACAAGATTGTTTTCTTACTTACCTACTTTTACATTTTTCTACATTTGAAGCTAGATGCCATTGATCATATGTGGTAGAAACTTGGTGCAAGTAAATTTCTTTCTCACTACAATAACCAAACGAAGTCACCAACGAATACAGCACAGCATAAGCAGCAAACCTCCGCAGATTGCTGCCTCCCTCTCCCTCAGATTATTTCTGAACATAGACGACAAGAGGGGCAAACCTTATAATACGCTTATCTGATGAACAGTCTTACAAAGTTTTGAAGCTAATGACATGTCTACGAACCTATTTCGCATTCTTGAACGGTCAATGATATTCTGCATTCAGGAGCTGTTTCACCTTCTTCCATATTTAACAGGCTCTCGCGTGAGGAAAGAGTAAGCTGAGAAGCGCACGATCAGTGATTCCTAAGAATAATACGATTAGTGAACAGTATTCTTTCCGCCGAAAAGATATTTATTACAATACACAAAACCGCCAAGGTCGCAAATTATCTTTGTTAAGGTGGCCTGTTTCGTCTTATTAAACTGCCATCATGGAATCTTTCATTTCATACACTACATCACATAGAACGAAAATCTTTTACAATTGTATTTGTTCATCAACATTCTAATTGGCACGATAAAATACAATTAAGAGATCAAACAGATCATGCTTGATGTGGTGTGGTCAGGTAAAGTTAAAACAAAACAAAACTGGCTGTCGAAATTTGTAAAAAAAAAAAATGTTCAAATGTTTGTTAAGCTTATGGGACTTAACTACGGGGTTATCAGTCCCTAAACTTACAAACTACTTATGAACTACTTACGAACAAGGACGGCACAAATATCCATGCCCGAGGGGGGATTCGAACCTCCGACCGTAGTGGCCGTGCTGACCGTGACTGGAGCGCCTCAGTCGCCTCGGCCACCGCGGCCGGCTCTCGTCCGTCCGTTCACCCTTCTTAAATATAGAAATTACTTGTGTTTTTGACAGGTACTTGGAACTTTGTGGTGATCAACAAATAGAAACCCTTTTATTGTGTAGAAGGTAACAGAAAACGGTCGCACGTAATTCTTTTGCTTAAAATGTGGATTATATAAACGTATTGAATCTTCAACGTGATGATTCAATGCTCTTAAATGTTGTACACGACATTGTAAGCGTGTAATCCAAGTTTTAAGCATGGGTAATGGTTACACAGTAACCGAAATGTAGATCTGCCAATAAAAGAAATATGTGCGCCTGATTAATGTCGTCTTCAACATGTACGAAAACAGTCGCTGAGCAGCTGGAATTAAAGTAGACGACCCTTTTATTACTGTTTATCTTGCGCTTGTTCACAGAAGTCAAAGACATGTACCATTGATGAATAAAACAACTGAATTGATTCTTCGTAAAAAGTAAAAATAACTTTCGGTGTGTTCACAGGTGAACCCAAAGCCTGAGAGATGAAGCCTGGACTTCCCACTCCGGAACAGGTGGCGTACGTGCGGAAGCAGCTGGGGACCAGCGAGAATGACGTCAGAGTGGCCATCATGGTGATCCGCAGGTGGCTCAAGATGCAGCCCCACCTGCCACAAAATATTGGTAACTACTACTGACTGCTCTCACTATACCTACGTTCTGCTACAAATACGGACACACTCTGTTGTCACTGTGGCGCGAATGCAATCGCCTTTCCAAATGTCGTCGTGACGTATTTCTTGCCATACTCGAAACACATTATTTTTTAGGTCTTAATGGTCGCTGAATGAATGCTTGTATAAAAACGTAGTGCGAAAACAGAAGGAAAGTAGGTTATGCGTCCGGAGTCGCCAACTGCATGCGGTTCCAACTGGCACCAAAAATGCACTCGTGTTAAACAATGACAATGGGGACAAAAGCAGACGCGTAGTTGCGTAGTCTATAGCGAAGTCGGAGAACATACATTAAAACTTTTTTTTTCGGCATATCAGAAACTGCTACTTTTCCTAAAACATCGGGGTTTACATAACATTATTGAGAGTCTAGTCCATAATTTGCTGAACACGACTCAGGTCAATTCTGTATTGGAAAACTTATCTTCAGTACAAATACAAACTACGAATTAACAGGTAATGATTTAATTTGTGTTGTTGCGAAACCCTCAATAACATTCCTTTCACCAGCTATCCACAGTCCTTCTGCACTATTCCGCTGAAGGAAATCGATTCTCATTTGCAAATCGCTTTAATTAATCATGTTTCACATTTAACCATAATGCAAATCGTATGACAAAATATTCTCATCCTTCCTTGTTTTCATTTTCCCAAATCTTGTTACGAAACCTGAAACGGTTTATGAGATGTCAAGTGTTTCATTCTGGCTTGATCGCTGGTTCCTGCACGAGGATATTAGTTCAATTCATCGGTTCAATTTTCTCGAGATTGGTGATGGAGACGTCCTCCAAACACACAAAATAAAATTTAGTACGTTAGGAAAATTTCCTTGGCAGAAAAATATAGTGAGATACGCTGAAAACTCAGAATCATAGAAACCCCTAGTTTTCTTTCCACCCTATTCCTAAATGAGCACAGTGTCTTACTTCAAAGCGAATATCAGAATAGGAGTGACCAGTTCAAATGTTTATAAATCTGTGGGACTTAGTTACTCTGGTCATCAGTCCCTAGGCTTAAAAACTACTTAAACTAACATCTGCTGAGGACAACAAATACACACATACCCGAGGGAGGACTCGAACCTCCGACGGTGAGCAGGTACGCAATCCGCAGCTAAATGTTCAAATGTTTGTAAATCTATCGGACCAAAGTGCGTGGTCATCAGTCCGTAGCTTACAAACTACTTAAACCTAAGGACAAACACACACACACACACACACACACACACACACACACACACCACACACACACACACACACACACCCATGCCCCAGGGAGGACTCGAACCTCCACGGCGAGCAACCGCGCGCTCCGCAGGGAGGCGCCTTAGACCGCTCGGCTACTCAACCGCGGCTCTCCGCAGCTAGGTGCAGTGACCATTAAAGAAATAATCACCAGAAAGCTAAAATATCAAGCGGGAAAACTTTCAAAGCGATTAGATTTCGCGCTGGAACAAAAAGCTGGTCACCCATAGAAAAATAATTGCAGGTATCATTTAATATTGTATAATACCACGCTGGCCATGATAACCGCCTCGACACGATTAAAGCGTGAATGCACAAGGTTGTGTAGGTACGTCGCATCCAGGTCAAGCCATTCGTTAAGGATTTTATCGCGCATTTCCACCGAACTGGAAATGTCGGCTGTTTTCTCTCTGCCCCAACATGTCACAGATTTTAATGAGGTTCACGATAGCGTGGGGTTTTCAGAATACCAGTCACGCAATCTTCTAGTACGGCGACATCCCTGTTAAAAAAGTATCAATGATCTCTAGCTGACAGGTTGCAATGGGCTTCCATTCACTACTATAAGCAATTCAGATCGAGTTTTGTAAGCGATTGTGGTGAAACGTATCACCAATCAACCTCCGTGAGGACCTTTTTCCAATCACACTTAGTATTACGAGTTTCTTGGCCGGGTATATCACAACTATCTGTAGACTTGAACAAACCACCGCGAGGAACTAATAAATCCAACGGCTATATACACGGTACGCAATGGATACGACGAAACACGATTAACCCTTTTCATATCCTCACATCGTTAAATTTACCCTCATTTATGTACAAACTCTGCTTGAAACTTAAGTGTATCACTAATTGTTGCCACATTATGTTTACGTAGAGTCAGTGCGCACGCGGTTAGCACCACTTGTGCTATATACTCGGACAATGGACAATTACCTTCACCCGCCCGATTAGCCGTGTGGTCTAACGCACGCACGGGACGGCGTACCGGACCCGGTTCGAATCCACCCGGCGGATTAACGAAAGGGGTCGGTGTGCCGGCCAGCCTGGATGTGTTTCTTAGGCGGTTTTCCACATCCCCCTAGGTGAATACTGAGCTGGTCCCGCCTCAGTTACACGATTCTCAAACATTTCGTAACACTTAACACATTCACACACCTCTCACACTATATGCTGACATTTGGGGTACACATTTCATCCTGCGGGGGGGGGGGGGCATCCAGCCAGCCTGTAAATATTAACACATGCCAAATCCGTGTGTAACATAGTGCCCACCCTGCTTGTGCGGGAGAAGGGCCAAAGAGATAGATATATTGGGCGAGAATTACCTTCAGTAATAAGGAAATCAGTCCTGGTGTATTACCCAGTGATTACCACCACGATAGTTCCACGACTTTTGTGGATCGAGAAAATCGCTGCTGCCTTTGTGTTGTTACAATAGGTCATCTACAGACACTGCGGAGTCATCCCGATCGCCACAAATATAAACTAAACTTATCTCTGAACAGTAAGCATGCTCTAGCTGCACACCATACCGTTCTCTGTTGTCCTTGATATTGTGACGGCAGAGAAATGACGGCAAACTGATATTTATGGGTGAAACTACTCTGCTGAATACTTCAATCAGGTTAGAGTTATTGTACAAATTAAACAAAAGTGTCAGGTCATAAAAAGCTTTTATAAATAGATTTTCATTATCCTCTCTACAATGGTTATTTCTTCTTTTATTGCCGCGACGGAGTGGCCAAGGGCATTGAGCCTCGATAATGCGATGCGCGAGGCCGTTCCCCGTCGGGAGTTCGAATCCCCCCCCCCCCCTCGGGCATGGATGTTTGTACTGTCTTTAGCATAAGGAAGTTCATAAATAGCTTGTAATTTAGGGACTGATGACCCCTTAAGCTTAATAAACAAACAAACAAACAAATATTTTATTCCATGGCGCACTCTTCAGTGGTGAGATTCATTTATTACTCCTCTCTACATGTTACTGCCGTTACAATTTCTCATCTAGAACATATTGAGGAACATAATTTCGATTAGATCCAGTCACTGACTTTACTCAATTTATCTTTACAAGAAGCTTATTGTATGGTATGTACACACATTCTTCTTTTACAGATGACGCACGGCTCGAACGAATGTACATCAACTGCAAGTGCAGCATAGAGCGAGTCAAGACCTCGATTGACGCCTACTTTTCCCTGAAGAACAGGTACCCAGAGCTGCTCATGAACAGGAATCCCAGGGACATCATAGGAGTGTGTAAGAAATTCATGTAAGTGTACAAGTTATGGTAAGGTGCCGGCTATTTCCACTATAAGCGTGTTGTTGCAATGAAGCGATCTGCACTTAATAACTTGCTGTGGCTGTTTAGCCATTATAGGAAAAACAGTCGATTATTTCGCATAGAAACCTTAACCTTTCTCGCTAGTTATCGTGTTAAAGGACAATTAGTTTTAAATTTTTCAGTTTTTTATTTATATGTCTGACACATTTACTTATTGCAATGGACAACAATACGGTCTCGTTAAGCATCGGGGTCTGAAAATGGAATTAGTATAATGCCGAAACTGTTACACCATAAGTTAAATCCACAGGTACTGGGCTGTTGGTTTTCGCAAATAAAAGGATTTACGATCATTCGCAGTTACCCATACATGCAGGTTTGGGTCAAACAGAATATAGAAGATAAGTTCATCACATTACCATTAAAAATGCCTGATGACAAACATTCAAACACACAATAAAATTAAAAAAGAAAGGTTCCACGTTAGGCCAGTTGAAAGGTATCTCTTATACATGGCTTGATGAAAATTGTGGCATGAAAGGTATTAGCTTTAATTGGGCAGAATAAAAAGTGAGTATTTTTACTTTGAATAAAAATGGAACTAAAATCGATATCTTTTACACTGGAATATATTACAACTGCATTTAATTAATCGAGAATGAGGTAATGCGCAGGAATAGCTGGTTGAGAAATTGATTTCTTTAGTTTGTCAAATTTATGGCCCTGTTCTTGCACTTACCTCCAAGTTGGATAACGCATTCAATCCTCTCTCAAGCATAGGGAGCCGCAGAAGGCAAAAGCACCAGTAAATATATAATTCCTGTATGCAGTGTGGCCCAAGGTAAAGTATGTTGACTCAGAGTCGGATTTAAGTTTAAAAAACTATGCCGAGGCAAGAATAAACTAACTTCATGAATTAAATGATGTATACTGACACATCTTTTAGTTTTAACAAAGGGTCCTATATTGACTTCTGAGCAAAATTTTATACTTACAGAAGAAATAAAATAATGACATTACCAATACAAAATTTGAGCATACCTTTACCCTAGGAATGACAAAACGGGGCCAAAGTTCGCTTTTAATTGATATCTAACCTGCCATTGCAAAATTTCTTATGCTTTCTTTCACTGACGCGTATTTGCTTCCATGTTCTTTCTTACCCATAAGCTTGACAATCAAGTTCGCTGACAGAAAACAGCTTACTGAATACCTGCCACAGACTGACTGCAGATACCAACTGCTACAGATAGACTCATCATACTGACGGCTCCAAACCCCTCATACCAAGTGTGTTGCAGAGAGACTCTCCTACTCACTACAGTCTCTGTGCACAGTGATAATAGTATCTCCAAAGATATAAAGTAAAAAAAGGTAACCTGTGAATTTTACAAGCAATAAAAGATATAAAATTGAAAATTTACATAGTTACGAAAATATAAAATTAAATGTAGGAACTTTACACAGTAAGTAATGAGGGTTAACGTTGTGTCACTCAGTTGTTACTAAGAAATGATTTTTTTATGCAGTGATGTATCCCACTTTAAGATGTACTTTGAAACATATTGTGTGCACCTAGTAAGAAGTTAACAGATCTGGACGTTTCTTCGCAGAACGATGTTCCCGATGCCGCGTCTGACGGACAACTGCCTGCGGGTGTCGGTGACGACCAACATCTGCGAGAACCCTGACGACTACGACCCGCTGGTGATGAGCCGCGCCATCCTGCTGTGGTCGGAACTTATGCTGCGCGAGGACTACTCGCTGGGCGACATCATGATCCTCGACATGAAGAACGTGCAGGCGGGGCACGTGCTCAAGACCAACATCAGTCTGCTCAGGGGCCTCGAGATGATCTACAGGGTGAGTGCGTCTAGACGAAGACCAGTACCTCGTATAAAATACAGTCAAAACTGGTTTTGAGATATAAGAATAACCACAGAAAGCGACAGGAAGAGGTAATATAATGATCCATCAGAATATCAGTATTGCGTCTTATGTCGAAACATATATTTCCGGAATAAGCAATAACATAATAGACATTATAGTGTTCTGAATTATGCTCATATGTCAATCTAGGGCATTCAAAATTATCTAACAAAATCATTTCAACTGGATTCTGCATACCACACACACACACACACACACACACACACACACACAAACACACACACGCAAATATGTATGTTTGTGTTTGAATGAGTGTATGCATAAACAAAGAGAAAACTGGTAATTAATGCAATTTCACAAATGCCATGTAATGCCACTGCGCCGCGGTGGAGCAGCCGAGAGGTCTAAGGCGCCTCGCTGCAGAGCGCATCGGTTGCTCGCCGTCGGAGGTTCGAGTCCTCCCTAGGGCGTGTGTGTGTGTGTGTGTGTGTGTGTTTGTCCTTAGGTTAGTTTGCTGTAGTTTAAGTAGTTTGTAAGTTATGGAGTAATGACGATGCAGTTTGGTCCGATAGATTTACAACTTTTTTTTTTTTTTTTTTTTTTTTTTTTTTTTTTTTTTTTTTTTTTTTTTTTTTTAATGCCTCCTCAGTTAAGTCAATATGATGTGACACAGGGGCGGACACCAGATAAGCGGAGGAGAAATTTTTCACATTTGGCTTAATGCGATTTTTCGTTCTGAATTGAAAGTGTGTGTATCGTTTTTCTGTAACTGAAGTACCTATTTTACTTAACTTTCATTGTATTAGTGAAAAACGCAAACTAATGTCAATCACAATGGTGTGACCCTGACAACCAGCGACTTTTATAGTGAACACAAGTGTACTCTCCTCAAACTGAAAACAAGATATTTATGATTATTTGTACATAACTGTTAACTCTTGTTATACAATGGTCAAGCTGTAAATAATTGTACTGAAATACGCACTTTCAACTATAATGTAGGTTTTTTTAAGCCTTTGGATTTAATGAACACTTACGTGATCTGTTACAAAATTAGAACTCGACATGTGCTGTTTAAATTCAACTAATAATTTGTATTGACTTAGGTGAACTGATGACACAAAAATTAAAATTACAGGTACGCTAAATAAGTTTCACTGACTTATCAGTTTTTATTCTTTGAACAAAACGAAATAGTTTCAAATCCCGAAGGTCTTTGAAGTTACCATTCAGTTAGTCTACAAGTTCATTCTCTCATCATGAAATAAATTGTTGCCAACTAAGTCAGTTTCTAAACAATGGTTGTCTGAGAAAAACCTAGAGGCGCTTCAAAAAAAAAAAAAAAAAAAAAAAAAACCCCTCATTTCCTCTTTCTCCATAATCGTCTCCATGTCATATACTTTCATAAAATCATAGTAACTTATCATCAAATTCCTTTAAACCAAATATGAAAAATTACTCCCCGCATATCAGGTGTCTGAAGTTAATATAGCCTGTGCCACATCATTTGAAACATACTCCTCTTGACCACGTTATTGACATGACTGACTCACGTAGCTAATGCTTAACAAAATCAAAGAATCTCTCAGACACACATTGTGGTACTATCCTACCCAGAGTTAATATATTATACTAATAACATATACATGTCAACATAGTTACAATTGTGGTTCCAGGATATAATGAAAAAGAAGTTGCCTATATATTGTTTCAAAATATGCTTCAGAAACATATCAAAACCTCACGAAAATCCCACTAATAGTTTTCTAGATTATTGTGTTGATACTTATACAGTTTTTCCACCTGATATCCACTTTAATTGATAATATCAATAAATAAGAATTGTATTCACAGCTGCAAATATGATAAATCATCAGCTATACAATTTGTTTTTAGTAAGTCCTATATTATAGCATTTACTAAACAAATTGTACAGCTGATGCTTTATCATTTATCAATTCTTATTTTCTTGTACAGCGTTTTCTGTTCATCTATTAAAGTTTATGTATGTAAGCCCTTACTCTCACCAAATGCATCCTATTCATCAGAAGTCGACAATAGCAAGAATTGTAAAAACCCTATCTGCACAATAATAACAACTAACAGTGGCAGTCTGCTCAGCTTTTCCCTTGAATCATGAAGAATGAAATTTTACATTGTACCTGCTTCTAAATTTCGTAATGACTATGTGCTGCAAAAATAAGTCTTTTACACTTCTATTTTATTTGTTTCTAATGCGTACTTTTATGTTACAAAACTTACAAAGACTATTTTAAAGGACACTCGTGGAATGTATCTAATGTTTTCTAACATGTTAGCGAATTTTCGGTCATGTCTTGTGTTCTTTATCAATAAAATTCGTGGTAGATGCCGACAGATCTCAGGGGGTTCACGCGGTTTATGTATAGCTAAAATGGGTGTGACGTAGAAATCCACAAACAGATCAGCCATAAAAAGTATCTATAAAACGCGGATCGAGGAACACCCAACAATTTTACGATTCCAATTAGCAATCAAAGCATCGTGACATTTCAGCGTGCTTGGAAGTATCAGTAGCAGACGCAGAATGGCCGTTTTGTGTGTGCTGAATATCCACTGCAGACATACGCAGTTTGTGTTGAAATTGTCCATGTAATTCTACATAAAATGTAGTAGTCATCATTTGGTTTGTGTTTGATTACCTGGAACAGCAAGTATTACATTTATTTTCATGAGTATGCAAAGTATGAAAGATGTTCCACATTCTCATGACTAACACAAATGAATCATAGCGACAGAGGGGAAAATCCCGTACGGCAGACTACCTGCAGTTTTGTGTAAGAATCACATTAGAAATCTGTTTTTTAAATTTCTTTAACGTTATTAACGTGATGCGCAGTCTGTTATCGTTAAACATAAACCATCTGTCACATTTTCGTTATGTAGACATTCTTAAATATCTGCAGTAGATACTAAAATACCATCAGTAAATCGCAAAACATAAAACAAGTATGTAGTGTATGTAGAGTAATTTGAAATAAACAACATCTCTCAACCTATTTATCATGGCTGTTTCGTCAACTGCAGCTGAATTAGATTTTCATAATGCATGCTGTCTGTATTAGGTACTGGGACTATCAGATATTTTTACTGACCTCTAAAGAGGGACAGACAATCAATATACTCCCATGATTTATAAACTGTCAGAGAATTTCCCTTTGGGACTATGTACAAATAAGTTATAATTGAACATAATAAATATTTATGAGAAAGCTGATAAGAAATGCGTTTCCAATCACTGTAACTTGAGTATGTCAATAAAATATCTTATGTGTTACAGGGAGCATACTGTCGAAGGATAAAGGCGCTCCATTTCGTCAATGCACCAAAGGTTATGGACATGATAATGACGCTAGTGCGGGCAGCTCTTCCGGAGAAAATAAGGAGGAGGGTAAGAATTCTATTCTATATTCACGTTCTTCCACTTAAAACACAAGATGCAGAGGTAAAAATACAATGTGTAGACCTTACCCATGGTTGATCCTGTCTTATAAATAGCACCGTATCAAAGTCAGAGGAGATAAATTTTATATGAAACTAAGAGGAAAACAATATCTCATTAAGTATCTATATAGTGGTTTCATTTCCGACAGATAAACCCTTGTGGCGTGTCCACCTATACCTAATGCTTATCGTTACATTTACAGAACTCTATTCTCTGGCAAATTCTATTTAGACATTGTACTGTGTGATATCTCCTTTTGATATGCTACTGAATGTCTTTCTATTATTTGACAAAACCTGTAAGTAGATGTACTGAGGTGAAGAAATCAATTTGTCACATTTTTACTGATACAAAGATTTTTTTACACAAGCAGCGCACCATGGTGTTTCATGAAAAAAAGAGGACCATCTGAGAAATGCTCCTGTCAGAGCATAAAAAGGCAAATATACCTCAGTTTAAGCAATACCAAAAGTTTTAGCATGCAAAAATGTGGATTTTAGTGCTGAAAGAGATTAGCAAAATGTCTGTGGAAGAAAGTATGACAAGAGAGAAGCAGAGAAGAAACAGTTATTGTTGCAGAAAGGCAGTGACAGTAGAAAAATATAAATAAGTCGAGACAGTAACAGGTAGAGAAAAGCACAAAGGAGACCTTTAGGTTGAAAGAGAGAAATGAACTATACATAAAGTTAGTGGATCTGGATCCTCCAAAGCAGGAACTTCAATAACGAAAATTTTGACTGCTTTCCCCTTTCTCCCATATTTACGTGTTAGATTCTCGGTCAAGGAGTAAAAAAGCCAGAGGAAACCATCCCCAAGGAGAGGTATAAAGAGGAGATAATCGTGACTGACGAAAAAACGAACTGACTTTGAGAAGGAATGGGTAGCAATGTGGGGGATAAAGAATGAGATATGGACCATCATATAACAAGGCAGTCAGAGTAAAGAGATGCGAAAGAAGGCAGTGGCAGTGAGAGACACAGAGAAAAGAATGTGCTAAAGGGAGGCAGTGGGAGAGAGAGAGACATATCTAGACAGTGGCACTGAAAGGGAGATGTCTTGTATGAAACCTGCTTTACGATGATAGACTGGGTACACATTTGTAATTTTCTAGCTTTGACAAGAACGTTTATCTGATAATTATACTTTATCTTACTTTTTCTCTTGCTTTTTGGTCTTGGACTGTATTTTAATAATAAGATGTAACTATTCCACATTGATGTAATGCAGTAAATAGTTAATTATGAAAATGTATAAAAAATGCTAACCAGATATTATGTGGTTTCCTTATGTATCAGAATATGTTTTCAGGTGATGACTCATCTGCCTGGATCTGAAACACTCTTTAACCATTTACCAAGATCGATGGTACCAAATGAACTGGGAGGCACTGGTGGGGCAGCTGAAGAGCTAGCAGGTTAGTTGATAATGATACACAGTATTTTTCATGCAGCTGTTTACTTAGTATTATCAAGCAATCACACATTTACCAGGAACTAAACTATATTTTTTAGGTTATTTATTATATTTCTGAGACTATGAAATTATTCATCATCAAAATGTAGATTTGACAGGAACCTCTATCAAGATACTGGCAAATATAGATGAGCAATCCAGGGTATACTAAATATTCACACAGCCAACAGTTTTCTTCTTCAGAAGTAAATATAAACTATTTAACTATGGTATTGGCTACTTTCAAATCCACAATTACCACACTCAATTCTGAATCTCAATTTCCAGTCATCTCTCTCTTTCTCACTGTTCTGTAAGAAATAAGACATTTCTTAAACTTTAATTTTTTTAAATTTGCATCACATGGTAGTGGCATTGATTTTACTTTTTAAGCCAACATAAATTATGGCTCAGTTTGAGGTGTGGAATATAAATGATTAATTCATGCCTGTTTATTAGCGGTATATTGAAAATTTTGAAGATTCTTCATGCTATTTCGCAGAGCAAGAGTTTTGTTATCAAATACTCGTTTTAGCACAAAAATCCTACTGTCTGTTGGTGTTGCTTATGAGAGTCAGGAACGAACTGGATTTGGTAATTATGAGATAATTCACGTATTGTTTCGTTAACATTCCGTTCTCAGGATATATAAGAGTAAAAATATTGTCATTGATTTTTGAGGAATGCTGTTGAAATTTTACAAAGTTCAGTTATTTGACTTTTAGCATTTTGAAAGGTTATATTCTATTAATATTTTGAACTATGTTTTCGAGAATGCAATGTATTCACTTTTATCGTAGTGTTTGTGGAGGACAGAAATAGCATCTTGGCTAAAAAGGAAAAAAATTGTCTAGCCATTGTTTTAGCTCCATGTATGTATATAAGAATGATGTAATGTACTTTATCTTGAAATGAAAAGTGATTGCAGTTTGTAACACTACTTGGCCACTGAAATTTGAAATGTATGGAGAATATTAATAATTAACAGAAACTAATTTGCAAATTAACTTTTCCAACTCAGCTGAATTGATTTATGAAATTATAAATGAAATAATAGACTTACACAAAATTGAAAATATATCTGTGTGTACTGATGAATAATTAAACAAATATTGCTAGTTGTTTAAATATTTTATAAAAGAAAATACTTTGGCAACTCGATATTTCTAATTTGTCCCTCAATACCAACATGTCACAAACGTTTCACTTACAGGAAACTATATCCGCAAACTATGATCTACTATGCATATTTCCATCTTTAAGTTTTTCTAGAGCAAAATATCATCCTTTTCACTTAATATTTAGTTCTCATTTATAATACTGCTTTTCAGTTTTTACCAGTGTGGTGTTCCCTGGGTGCCTATTTCAGTGCTGTTAGATCCTTAGTGTGCCCAAGAGGTTCAGTGTAAGAACCTGTTAATTATGGGAAAATATGAAACTTTCGTAACTGCACATCACATTTATATCATTTCAGAAAATAGTTTTGAATGGCGTTCATCCCCTTCTGATACCTTATTTACTACCCGTACTCTTTTGTTTACAACTATAAGAGTCACCATCCAAATGACCAGATGACATTAATATATTACTGAGCTATTTGTTTGTTTTTGATTCTCCGTTAAGTACAGTCAAATTTGAGTATAAGCTCAGACTGTATCCTAAAAATGGAAAATTTCTTCTTGCTAATGAACTTAGTTAGCATAATCGAGGACAAAGGTTTTCATCAACAACATTCTGCGTTAAATATGTTGTTTATTTCATTCTACCTATCTGGATTTCACAGATCTTTACTCGTCGTTGGGGGACAGTCAGCTTGTTATTCATTCATGCTTCAGTACTTATGCAGTATATCTGTTTTCTCATCTTCACCACGAAGGTTAATACATTTATTCTTCACATCTTACTGGTTACATGTAACTTTTGTGTGTGCAGTTTGCATCTTTGTCTCTTACTTTATACGTCTCATTCATTGTTATTCAGCCTATTTTCAGTTCCAGCATTATTAATGTTGTTTCGGATAATTTTTTTTTTCAAATTACAAAAAATGCAAGGATAAGAATTACGGAGCGCAATGTTACACCTTCTGGAGAAACTACACTGTAATTCTAAGAGTCAAATTGTATGAGAATGAGAGATTAGTTGAGTAATAACTGAGATCATGCAGTACACTATTCCCCATGTCATTGTGTTTCAAAGTGTAAGAAGAAGTGAAGGATTCTAAGTCATTTTAGTTCAGAGAGAAGATGATATAAAACTGAAAGATGTATTGTCGGGTTTGGATTGTTCTGGAATATTGTTATGATATGTGCCCCAACAAAGGTGAAATGAGCATAACGTAGTGCAGTCGTAAGTAAGTAATGATACTGAAACTTAACAGGAAATGGACTAAGTATACAGTGCAAAAAATGCAAGCTAGTTGTAACAAGAGAAATACATCTGAAAACTACATCTTTTCCTTTTAAAATAATTGACCTAGATTCCGGAAGGCCGATTGAAAGATGGCGCCCATATTCCATAAATCCCATAAAAGATAGACCACCTCACCCATACATCCTGGAATATTCAAGTCTCCCGGTTCCTGCAGAAGAGTTTTTAGAAAAATAAAGGGGTATACTACGACTTTTGACTCAATCTGAAGAAATATGCGACAGAAGTTTGTGAGGAAGTATGTTCTGAAAATAATCGTTAGTTATGTAGGTTTTTGTACAGAACCAAATTTTGGACGATTAATTAGCACAGACAACAGAAGATTTCTAAGTGTTCCTCAACAGAAAAACACTGAAGATTCCATCCGTAGATTGGACAACTGATGAAGTTAAGTACCAGATTGACGAATAAATCAGTTTATGAGAAAAGTACAGAGTCTTATAGTGACACATGAAAATATAGCGAAATATGTGAAACAAAAAAGGGTGACTACAGTATGCAGGGTGCCATAGGTATGCAGCTATGAAGAGAAACAAACAAAACTGACTTAATCAAAGTTCAAATGTAACAAAAAAGGTGGAAATGTTATTGGTTACTTCTATTAATTCTTGTATCTTCTATATTTGAGAGACAGATACAACGTTTTCTATGATTTAAATGTTTCCTCTCCTTCCTTCATCTCATTTCATTATTCTCTTCGTTGTTGCCTTGCACTTGTCTTCTACTCAAGTGCTTCTGATGAGTGTTTAGTCCATTGTGCCATGTTGCACAGAATTTCATCTCAATTTTAGTCTGTTTCGAATTCACACTGTTGTATACATTTTGCTAAACAATCTTCAATACCAGACTATCAGTATCGTTAAGAGATTATGGTTATAGAATATAATCACGCTACAGTCAAGAGTCCAATTATAAATTAAATAGTCTAATGAGGTTGATTTTTTTCGTCAAGTAGTCTTTTCGAACAATGACACCTCTTTTTCTATACAGGAGGTAGAGAAATTTGAGTGTATCCTCTCTAGATTTATAAGTTGTTAGTATCGAACAAAGAAAGTACATGCAGATCAGAAATTCAATTTATGACCTCTAGAAATCAAGATGCAACAATTTAGGATTTTTAAAATTGAAAAGAGATGACACTTTCTATATTTTTTGATCTGAATGGAATCATTTAAGATTTTTAATTTATTACAAATGAAAAAACACAGGAAATGACACATCACATGCACTTAATTACTTTAGAGCCCAAGTATTATGTATTTTTCACTGGAGCCAATATTTTAAGAAGTTTCTTATGTTTAACCAATAATTTAAAAATGGAGTTGAAAAGTGTAGAATTAAAATTCACTCTTCTAATGTCTGATACACATTCAACTGTCCATCTATTTCAATTAATTCACTAAAATGATTCCAAAAGCAGTATATTTGTACGAAGTTTATCTGTCTTGTTTAAGATTTCCTATCATATGATCTTTTTTTAATTAAAACACTGATCAATTGTCATCATAAACATTTTTAACCAACTAAAATTTCATGAATTTTTCCACTATACACCTACTCAATCTAGTATCCATCATAGAGCATTACAACATTGCACTTTAATTTCCTCAACTCTAATTCACCAGTATCATGTGTATTGCAAAGAAAGAAAATATTAAGTGAAAACAGTGGTGTCTATGCCGAAAAGATTGTATGCAGTGTCAATGGCGATTTTCCAATTTACTAGCATAAAGAGACAATCGATGTAACTGAAACTGTAACTAAAAATTTCATAATTCGTTGACAATATTAGATGAAAAAAATTAAGTCTTAATTCACATATCTAAAAGATATGTATATCTTTAAAAATCGTAAAAATGTGTACAATTGTTGCAATAAATGGCAAAATTGTATGACAGCCCTGGAGTAACAACAATTTCATGGTGTACACATTAAAAACTTCTTGAGCAAAATATGACTATATTTGATAACACTGCTTGAGCACCAGCAATAGGCTACCAAACATATGTATATCAATCGTCGTAGAGCGACAGAAGACTTGTAATTTCCATTAATAATTTTATTTTAATTGTGCTTCTGTAAATACTATTATGATGTCCTTCATGTAATCTCAGTGGTAAGGGTAAATAAGGAGTCAGTAATGTAAAGTAATGATCCCCTGTTGTTGCAGAGAACCACCGGGAGCGGTACTGGCCGCATGTGGAGTGGTTCCTGGAGCAGGACCAGTTCGTCTCAGACGAAAGCAGGCGGCCGCACGCCATGAGCTGCGGAATGGAGAACGGGTTCAGCGTCGAAGGCTCCTTCAAGAAGCTGTGCATCGACTAGTCAATCAGGAGTGCGAAACTCTCCTGCAGTCTGCAAAGCAGTTCGCTCCTCATTTACCTGTATATTCAGGGATTAACAGATGGGATGCTGCAGTATTAATGAATGATCGTACAAAACGATCATTATTTTAGAATTGTCGTTGTAAATATATTATATATATTAGCTATTTTTAACCACTGCCTTTACAGAGCTTGGAATATAAATTCAAGCGAATAATAATAGTTAAAATTACTGTTCAGAAACGTTATTACTGTGCTAATGCCACTTTAACATACCCATAATATGAAAAGTTATTACTCTAACATACACATTGTTTTTAACAGTAACACTAACGATTTAAGTTTTTGACTTCACACAATTTTTATTTATGAAATGTATATTGAAATATTAAAAATGTAAATAATAATCAGAATGTACTTTATTCAGTTCGTACTACCAAATACCTATTTGTGTAAGTTCAATAAGATTAGGAGCCAAAATTTCATAGCGTTGTTTTTCAGTACTTCTTTCTTTATATCCATCTGAATATCTGTATTAATCGAATGACTAACTGTGAATGCAAAAATGGATTCTGTTTCAATTAATGCCACCAAATCATGAAATTCACCCAGAGACCTGAAATAAACGGATTGTACACATTATATATTGATCCCATAAATATCCACACATAAATCCACAAATACACGGACAATCAGCTTTATATATAACTAGTATAAAACTAGATGAAATCCTGGCGTTGCCCAGGTTTTTGGTTTTCCTGAAAACGCGTAATACTGAGAAAGAATATATAAGAAATAAGGCTGTCTTGCTTAATGTACAAAATTATAGTTACAGTATCAAGAATAAAAGGGGGGTAATAATCAAAATGCAAATGATATGTAACAGCCATAAAGTCATTTAGTCAAAACTTGACTATAAACATTATTTCTCGTTACTTGTCCAGGATCTAACACCAATAAATTCTTTGGTGAGCCCACTCCTGAGCAAGCGACGTTAAGACGTCTGTATGAGATACACGGATATATAAAATCAACTCCGCAGTATGTAACAGATTTCGCTATGATTTATTAATCACAACATAAAATGTAAGTCTATCTTGAAGTTAGAAGGTAGATAAGTCGGAAATAATGAGTACTCTTTGGATGTACACCGTTTCATTCTATTCCTTTCGATATAGCTCTGTAGAACTCTTTTCCTTTCGCTTGCAGCAACATGCACTTCACAGTCAACAGCACACTCAGCTTTCATGTACTTCCTTAAGCTGACTGAAGTACAGGAGGTCTAATTAGAAATATGTACACCTTAGAGCAGCAGGTGACAGGTTCTAACCCAATGCTGTATACATGATGTCATATTTATTGAATTATATGTTGTGCAATTGTATAGTTTTACTGGTATGTTTTCATTTGCAAATGTGCTTCATGTTTGTAAAATTTGTAGCGAATACAGTTGGTAGTAATATGTAATAGATTAAAATCTGGTACATGATGGACGGCATTCAATGAACATTAAATTTGATGTTCCAATTTCTCAAGAACTACATGTAGAACTCTGACACAATTTCGAAGGTACGTTCAGCTGTTAAGTGTGTATAATGTCTAAACAGCTTCCCTCTAATAATATTTATAGTTTAGAAACAATAAATTGTAATGGCATACCGAATGCCGCAGTTTTACTCCATGAACAGCGGAATAGCTGTTACCGAGAAACCTCTTTCCTTTCATCGTTTTGCTGTGGTTGTCAACAAGAAAAACTATAATAAAGGTTTCAAATAATGTTTAATGTTTGTTGCCAGCCATATTGTGTAAGAATTAAGTGTCGTAACATAATGTAGCAGGCGTTTTGCAATTCCTGTTGTTGTATGTGGTTGCTTGTGGTATATAATTCCATGTGTCGTTGTGGTTCTTACCCATGTAGCAACTGTAGCCTTCCAGTAGTAATGTGTGTACTAAAATTTGATTGACATCAGTGTAGTGGTTTAGGAGGAAACATGCAACATTTCTGCGCGATGCAGCAGCTTTCCACGAACTTTATTATTTGTAACGTCATATCTCGTGACCTGTGTGTTATACGTGATCCTTACACTTACGACGATCGTCCACATAAATTCAAACTTAAGTGTGGAAACTCTCATCAAGACTATAGATTTGTATGCAACACATATACAAACACAGAAACACACAAACCCACAAACACATGGACACACAGCTTTATGTATCATGGAGATTGTCATTAGGTTGGATGCAGGAGCTTGAGCTTATTGTTCGATTGTTCGCACATGTAACAGCTCATGCCACTTTCGCAATTGTCGGGATGATATTTTGTCAGAAAGTCTGATGGTATGTCAATGTCTCATAGATTCTATACACCAGCATTAGCAATAGATTTCTTGTCAGCTCGACTAATATTTCAAATGTTCAAATGTTCTAATGTTTGTAAAGCTTATGGGACTTAACTACGGGGTCATCAGTCCCTAAACTTACAAACTACTTATGAACTACTTACGAACTAGGACGGCACAAATATCCATGCCCGAGGGGGGATTCGAACCCCCGACCGTAGTGGCCGTGCTGACCGTGACTGGAGCGCCTCAGTCACCTCGGCCACCGCGGCCAGCGACGACTAATGTTTCTACAATGTTAAATGGAATATCTACACCTTCTGCCTTATTTGATTTCTGATCTTTCAAAGCCCTTTCAAATTCTGAATCTAACCTTTTCAGACCTGGCGTACTGTATCTCTTTGTGAATAGTTTGAAACACTTGAACCCTAGTGTTCTGAATAAAATAACATCTACACTTGACATACTGAGTTTAACAGTTACTGAAACGTAGTGGGTGTGCTGAAAATTCTTATTGGAAGTCAAGATGGTGGGCAGAAACAAAGCTGCTCCTGATAAGCACATCTTTTTTGTTGCATATTGATGGGTATTTACTTTTTATTGGCAATATTTTAATCACAAATGCAGTTAATACACTGAAATAAAAATAGGGCAATACAGAAAAAGAGCCTCCATTTCTGACCTAAGGTGCTATTTGTTTCAAACTATATGTGTAATATTATATTTGGGTAAATTTGATTGTACATAAACGCTTAATAATACAGCATACAGGGATTTAACATTTTTGTGTGAATTACAAAAAATCAGGGCTGTAAGGGCTAGTAGTGGATGCCCTATGTCTTCAATATCAGCCTCAATTTCTTCTTCTAGCACACCATCAGGCAAGTCTTGCTTGTCATAAAGGCGTTCAACGTACTCTTTCAATCAAACCGCTCACTAGTATGCATGGAAATCCCATTTCTTTTTTAATGTTCCCACACTTGCTATTATACCATCAAAATTTTTTCATCTTTTCTGTATACTGAATGCGTCCTTTTTACGATCATGTCGTTCTTCGTTTTTTCAAGTTTCCCATTAGCCATTTCGCCCAGCTTCCCTGGACATCTTACATTTTTTTTCCTAAGTGATATGTATTGCTGTATTCCCGACACTCTCTGATAAGTTTCGTACTTCCTTCTTCTGTAAATCTGTTGAAACACTTAATCTCTTACCCAGTGTTTCTTCGTCGTTACTTTCATTGTAATTTTTGTTTTCACCATTCACGATTTCCCTTTACAGAGATGTTGTTCAATTTACCAGCCACTCTAGTTTTTGTAATCCCAGCGTCCGCAACCTAGTGGACTTCAAACGTGTCTAATTATACCTCAGATATTTGTATCCATTTTCTTTCCATTAATCTTTTTTTTCGAACATATACCTTAAACATCAGACTTACTTAATTGTGCCATGAGTGCATACCTGCTCTTGGGTATGGGATACAGTTCTAAATCTATCTGATCATAATTAATCTATCTGGGATGTACTTGTGTCATTGATAACTACTCCAGGTCCCTTCCTTCTCATGTGATATTTGCACAGGTTTTTACCATATGAAATTATTACAGGTCTGAATGAGTTGTTCTACTCAATCATTGCCACAGCTGAATCCATATTCTGACACAGCCTGCTACGGTGGAGTAGCCGAGCAGTCTAAATCGCCTCGCTGCGGACCGCGCGGTTGATCGCCGTGGAGGTTCGAGTCCTCCCTGGGGCATGGGTGTGTGTGTTTGTCCTTAGGTTAGTTTGCCTAGGTTTCAGTAGATTGTAAGCTACGGACTGATGACCACGCAGTTTGGTCTGATAGATTTACAAATATTTGAACATTTGACACAGCCCTTCCTTCTATTTCTTACTCCATAAATTTGTTGTAATTGCCCATTGGATTGCTTTTGAGTGGAACAGTCTCGAAGCTGTGTCGCACTTTTCGGTGGATACACAATTCTCCCTCAGTAGGAGATAAAAGAACAGATATCACAGCTAAGAGGAACGATATGTATAGTAACCCGAAACCCTTTCATAAGTGAAGTAAGAGTGTTACATCTTTATGATTAGTGTCAGTTTACAGAAAGACATTATCTGAAGTAATCATAACAGCACAAGGCCAAAATAAATTGTATTATTTTCGAAGTAATAACATTTGTTTGTTTCGTCAGAAAATTAGAAGCCTGGATAATAAAGTAGATGAGCCTCTTGAGTCTCTAAAAGATGTCGAAATTACTAAAATAGTTGGAAATAATAAAATAGTCGGCTATCTGTTCTTCTATATACTCTGTGTAATCACAGGGATGCAAACTAGCATAATTTTCGAGCAGGTGAAGATAGGAAATGGCCATGTGCGAATGGCCATGTGGTCTGAGTCGTCACTTCGGGGATTGGGTTTGGTGCCATCAGACATCTGAATCCTCCCTCTGTGTTGTCCTTATTACAAGTAAGTCTAGAGGCCATTGCCGGCGACATTTTGGTCCTGCAGGTTTTCAAACGTTTGAACATTTGATGCAAAAGGAAGAGTCACCACATATATGAAAGTAAAATAGAAATCATGAAACAAATATGTTTCCTACAGATAAGAGAATAGATGTATATGCCTCTTTTTAACAGTGTACACATTTCCTCCAAGAAACCTTCAGATATTTATAAATAAGTTAAATGAGATGACATCTGATGAGGTACATGTAGAATAAGAAGTTACTGTGCAATTTAATGTATTTTATAGTTGTTTTTCATCAGTATTTGAAAGTAAAATCCCTAAAATGTTTTCCAGACAGTCCATCAAAAGTAAGTAAAGTATGGTAAATGAAAAGGAATAAAATCTCTAGTAAGAGGTGAACGAAATTTGTATATTGTCGAGAATAAGTCAAGATCTGAAATTAAACACATTCTACAGAATAAATAAACATAGTATCTTATTTTACGAAAAGCCATTATAATATTCGGAATTATCTATGTCACGATACAAATTAATAATGCAGACAATGCATTATGAAGCAGAAGAGATATTCCTTTTAGTAGACATCATAACAAATTAAATGATAACTTCATTATAACTTCTTTGGCTCTCTCTTCTCTGATTCCAAGCTTGTAGAAACATAATAGTTTCCTAAATGTGATAACATATTCACTTCAATATTGAATGACAATTAGAAATATTTTTAATAATTCCTTTGTAAAAGTAGCCTGCTACACAGGATTAAATTATTTAGGTAAACAAGCAAGAAATTAATATATTATAGAAAATCAACAGAAGAATGTGCATCACCTTTTGCTTCATGTAAAATTTCTTTTGTAAGTCTGAAAAGTCATTCTGGTCTAAATTTTATATATGTTGTTGAATTCCAACCACCATATCTCCCGCCCAACCTTATAGCTATCGACATGGAACTGCTATGATCTATGATATGTAACAGGACACTTTGGATTACAACTGTACAGAAACACCATTGAAATGTGTGGTGCAGATTTTGCTGCAGAATGAAATATTGAGACCCACAAGTAGTATTTCATGTACAACAATAATTTTCAACTCCACTTCTTCGACCCCACAGTCGTTATCGAACTTCAGCTACACAGTTTGCAATGGAGACTGATAACGACTACCTTATACAAACACCATTCCTTTACGATGGATAGATTTGAGTTCAAAGTGAAATACAGGCACATAAATATACATATATAAAAGAGGTACTTGTGTGTGTATTTCACTCTGCAAGCAAAACTACATATTTTAAATCAATTCCATCTGTATGTGATAGTAGTTATTAGTCTCCCTTTGTGCAGTATGGTGGTTCAGGGTTGAAAGTTTTCGATCTGTATAAAATTCTGTATGTTTGTGACTTTCAACCCCCATATATTCTACCCTGTCAGCGTTATCAACCCTCGACCACCATAGTTCACAATGGGAAACTAATAACTACTAACCCATACAAACACTATTCGTTTGCGATGTGTAGTTTTTACTGCATAGTAAAATACAGGCAAAAACACTTAAATATTTGTATAATATTTAAGAAATAATTTAGTGCCAAGCAAAACTGGTAGTCAGTGAGTGCATAACAAAACAGTACAAGTATTATGTCATGAATCAACCAAAAGCAGGAAAATTACCAATACATACAGCGTTCACCCTAATACAATGATATGTAAATAACTTTTATGTTTCTTACTTGCTAGTAGCTAGTGTAAGGATACTTTTTGGTAACTAGTTTTAGTGCGAATTTACAGTTTGACTTTTAGCACTGTATGTGAATTTTTTTTGTCTTGAGTTTGGTCATAGTTGTAAACTTTAATTGCTGTGAACGAAGCAATCATGATCACAGTTCGTCCTCAGATTGTCGCTCAGCATTTGTTAGATACAGTGCCCATCACGTGGAGAACCTACGACACGAGTTTAATATCAGGGCTATAAAACTCGCCGCCTACCGCAGTTCAATCGATCGCTAAAAATCGGCGTTTCATCTAGAATTCTCACCATAACGCGCGGTGGCCGCTTTGAATAGTGCACTGCGTTACACATTGACAGCATTTGTGAAGTGCCTCGCCCTGTGACTCCAAAAATACAGTAGTCGGCGACCTGTACACTGTGTTAGAACGCGACAAATGTGATCAACCAAGTTAATTTGATCGAACTGTACATATATCGTCATCATCCGACCTATGGTGCTGTTGAAGTTACGTTAACCAGGAGAACATATGCGTATTGGATTTCAATTTTTTTCATGGTTCGAAATTTCTAAAATACAGTATTCATGTGGTCTGCTTGTAGGATCCAGGCATTTTAATAGGAGTCATAAATTTATACATTTTTCTATGAAGACATAAAATAACTGAAAAATTTATGGTGATTAATGACTGTTTTCCACAAAATTTGGGCAAAAATTATTATTAATAATCAGTGAAAAGAATAACATAATTTAAAATTATGAGTCTTGTATTGGTGAATCATGGTTATTGCTAGACATCAACATTCAGTGTTACTGGTGCTGTAATAGTAATACAAATTATTCGTTTAAATGACATATAGTAAACAATAAAAACTGGTGGATTAAAAAAAATTGCTATACAGCACGTAAAATACAATGAAACTTTAATAAAATCTATCTCACTTTAATGTCTTCTGCAGACCAAAAGGTGTGAGACTTGTGGTTCATATCCATGTTCTTTGCATCGCTATCATAGCTGACACAGTTAATTATAATAATGCCATCTGAGTTTTGTTGAAAATCAGCTTGTAAGTATGTGCATTGAATTGCGAGTAATCTCTTTAAAGCAAGATATTTCCCTGATAGACTGAAATACGCTATCGTTAAACCATTGCTTAAAAAAGGGGTTAGGTTTGATATCAACAACTACTGCCCAATCTCACTTCTGACAGCATTAGCCAAAATTTTCGAAAATGTTATAAAATAAAGTTTTAACAAAATGCCAGATTTCGAGAAATTTTTCAACAGAAAATGTTAGAGAAACCTTCACTGATGATTATTAAATGCCTTGAATAACTGGACATCACCCGTTGGCACTTTTTGTGGTGTCTCAAAGGGTTCTGATTGTGTAAATCATGGAATTCTTCTAGATAACCTAAGGTATTGTGATATGAGTGGGACAGTCCACAAATGGTTTAAATCACACTAAAATTGAAGAGTGCAGGAAGCTGAAATAAGCACTTCACATGAAATGGAAGAAATAATTCTTCTAACTGGGGAGCTATCAAAAAATAGGGGCCAACAAGGTTCGGTCTTGGGTCATTTGCTGTTTTTAATATATATATATATATATATATATATATATATATATATATATATATATATATATATATATATATATTAATGACTTGCCAACAAGGTTCGGTCTTGGGTCATTTGCTGTTTTTAATCATTCTGTATTCACGAAGATGCTCAGCTAATTCTTTTTGCTAACAATACAAGTATAGCTAACTGCTTGCGGTTTATATAGCAGCGGATGAGGGAGAGGAAGGGGGACGTTGGTAAGGAAAACCAACAGCCCCCTTCCTCTCCCTCATACGCTGCTATATAAACCCCAAGCAATCGTATATTCAGCAGTCAGACACAGACCTTGATGAAGCCCACCTGCAACAGTGGCCGAAACGTCGGTAGAGTTTATAAAATGACGACGCTGTCTCATACCCGGACGAATTTTATTGATATTAAACTAAGGACAACTCACACATCCACGCCCGATGATTCGAACCTCCGACGCGGGAGACCGCGCGATCCGTAACGTGGCACTCCACACCGCTCGGCTACTTCCGCGCGTCTCCTTCATTACTTACTTATCTGTCTATCTAATCTTCGCCAGTTTTTTCTGAACTACATACCATGCACATTTCTCTGTCGTACAATGCTACACTCCAAACAAATGCTTTCAGCCAAGACTTGAGAAGTGGCAGTGCACCTCATAATTCATTTACTTGACGTAAGAATATACTATTACTACATTACGCACATTTGTTGTGTGCCAAGGACGTAATATTTGGTACAGAGATGTTATGGGAGAGAAAAGAGAGTTTGTTTGACTGACTCGATCCATGACCGTGGGACCAGCGAACAGAATTACGAGTCGGGTTTTAGTATGTTACCTGAGGAGGTAAATACAGGTGTCCAAGGTCAAGTCGTTTCTCCAGCAGGTGCCGCGCTACTGTGGGAAGACGCAGCCAGGTATTGTGTGCAGCAGTCTTAAAAGAGCAGTGTTCTCAGATTTTAGAAAAGTTACTGCAGGAAGCCCTTCTCTGCCTTTTCACGAGAAATTGGTCAGCTTTGCTTTCGAAAAAGATGACACCACGACGGGATGTCCTCTCCACTTTCATGAGGGAAGGACGACCAAGTTTTGATTTGTATATAAACAACATCCTGAGACGCTAGCATCTGGCGTCGCCGAGGCGGACAGCGAAAATCGAGGTCCGTGTGGCGGTTATTTTAATGGACAGCAAATTCCAACAAGGCGTGGCCTAGTAGCGAGTTTTAGCAGGCAGAAGCGTCGATAGCGTGAGAACCACGACAAGAAAGCTAAAAGCAGAGTAGGGGAATGGGTAGTTGTCTCTCATTGGCTTGTGTGGAGAGTTATAATTTTTAGAAATCAGTCACGCGAGTGCACCGTTCTCAGTGATCACTGCTGGGAAGCTGGTAGTTCATTTGTTTAATGGGAGACTGAGAGGGAGCGAGGAGCGGAACTGCCAGATGAGGGACAAGAGTGCGGATCAAAAGACTTCGTTTCATGCCTCGAAAGGGTGCGGATCAAGGACTTCGTTACGTGCCTCCAAAGGTTCAGATGTGAAGGAATCGCTTATTCCATTTAGCTTGAACTTGCAGACTTAGTACAAATTTTGGAGTTTGCTCTGGAGTTCGTACTTGTACTGAGAGTTCTTGTGAAGCGAGAATAAGGTCAGCCAGCCTTATTAATAGCACCGCAGCTATACTTTCGGCGTGCTCAACTTTCTGGAGTCATCTCGGCCTTCAGTATTTATGCGTACTGGTTTATGCAATCTTAAGTGGTGTAGACTTTGCAGAACCGTTTGAGGTCGTTGGCACCGTGACTTACCATGAACACAGAGGCTGATAATAGGAAGTAACAGCGACCGAATATCGAAGCAAGACATTCTTTCGTGGCCGCGTATATTACAGGTACTAGCCATTAGGAGCCACAGCAGCTCTCCGAGATCATATTGCTTTACCACGTCTGGGTAATCTAGTGCCTGCTAACGCCAGCAGCTAACGGCAGTTGCATTAGGATTCTCTTCCTACAAGAAAGAGGAGTTAGATATATAATCTTGCACTGAATATTTCGTACAGACAGCGACTATTTTAATTCAGTTACAAAATATATCAAGTGTAGTAGTGGTTAATTTGACTTGCCAGTCAGTATAAGGTACTGTTTGACTGGAATTAATTTAAATGTAAAGAACAGTAGTAGGATAGTGTTTATTCTGAATATAGGTATTAATTTGAATGTCATATTATATCTGTTGTTTATGAACCATTTACAATGAACTAATCGCTAAGAAAGGTTGTTTAACTATTTCATTTATAGGTTTTAGATACCGGTCACACTTTTGGAAGAGAAAAAAAATCTTATAAAATTGTAGTTGTTGTCAGATACTCCTGAGATACTGGAGATTATATGAAATTGCGTTATACAGGTCCAAACTAGAAATTATTATTCTTAATATTAAAATTATCAGTGCTCTTAGCACATGGCTAATAATTATTTTACAACAAACAACGTAATTTATTTTAGAGTTTTTTTGAGGGTCATCCACACCTTTCCTTCTTTCCTCTCGTACCACGTTCCACCTTCATTTTTCTAAACCCTACGACAATATTTCCTTTTCTTCCATTTCACCCCCACCACACCTTACAGACTTCCTAACACATTAATTTTTGATGTTAAAATCTTTCGCTTCTTCAGAAATAATTTTCCTTTCCATAGCAATTTTGCAATTAATTATCTTCTTTCCTATCGTTATCAGAACTTATTTTGTAACCCAAATAATAAAACTCATCTACTACTCTCATTGTCTCATTACCAAATCTTATTCCTTCACTAACACCTGATTTTATTACAGTACATTCCATTACCCTCGTTTTGCTTCCTTCAGTTAATCGAGGTTCGATCTCCTTACATTGCTACCTTTCTTCAATTTCAGTCTACAGTTCATGTCTAATGAGCTATGGTCAGAGTCTATATCTGTTTCTGGATATGTCTTACAGTTTTATCTTGTCTGAACAACTTCTTTATCATACATTTTCTCAATATCTTCAGCCTCGGCAGGGCTGACACATAAACTTGTACTACTGCAGCCAGTGTTGGCTTCGTGTTTATATTTTCTAGGCTAACTTATCGGCATCCCTATTTTCGTATTAATTATTAGGCCTACCCCTGTTGCCTATTTTCGTATTCATTATTAGACCTACTCCTGCCTTCCCCTCTCCCAGATGATTTTATATTTATAAAACTGTACTCTCCTGAACAGAAATCCTGTTAATATTGACACAGGAAGTTACTGATCGCCACCATAACGGTCTGCAGCATATCCATTTCTCGTTTCAAATTTTCTAGCTTATTAGAGGTCAGAATATTCCACGCTCTGACCCTTAGAACGCCTCTCTTGTTTTTCTTGATGATCACATACTCCTGAGTAGTGCACGCCAGGAGATCCGAATGGGGGTCTATTTCTCCTCCAGAATATTTAACTCGAGACGTCGCAGTCATCATATATTCACACAGTAAAGCTGTATTTCCTCGGGAAAAGTGACGACAGTATTTTCTCCTTGCTTTCAGCCGTTCCCAATAGCCGCAAGGCAAAGCTGCTGTTAGAAGGCCACCGCAGTGAATCAGGCAGACCGTTGCCCCTGCAGCAACTGAAATGGCGGCTTCCCTCTTCAGGAACCACAGGTTTCGTTCCTTGTGAGATACCCCTCCGATATGGTTCCACCTAAGCACGCAAGGCACCCCTCCATGGCAATGTCTCTCGTTCATTAGGGTGGATTATATAAATAACCAATAGCTTCTGCTCGTGAATAGTTTGCGGTCCTGTTGGGTCGATATACCAATCAAATATAGTTTGTGAATAGTGACACAGTTGAGTTTACGACGTTATCTGCATGTGGGTATTCATTTGAATGAATGAGATGAATGAGAGAATATCAAAATTTTTGTCAAGTTTCGGAACGTGGGGCCAGTCGAGTCTGGTTTTCGAGTCCTCCCTCGAACATAGCTGTGTGTGTGTGTGTGTGTGTGTGTGTGTGAGAGAGAGAGAGAGAGAGAGAGAGAGAGAGAGAGAGAGAGAGAGAGAGAGAGAGAGAGAGAGATGTCCTTAAGTTTGTTTAACTTATTTTAAGTAGTTCGTAAGTTTTGTAAGATGAGTACAGTAATTTGCTCCACAGACATTTGAACTGCATCCGACGTAGTTAGGTGCCTTCATTAAGTAGAACATTTTTCCGGTGTTTCTATAAAAATAAAAATAAAACAGTGTTAATTACCGATGCTGACTATAATATAGACATAAAATAGAAAAACCGCAATATTTATTTGAATATGTATCCTATTTTTCACATTATATGCAGGAGCCAATCAAAATAAAATCATAAGAAATGAGTGATTTAACACCTAGATGATTAATAACTATTTGTCACATACAGTTGGATCCACAATAATATTATAATGATTTTATTCACAATAATATTATTATATTTTAGCCACTGAGAAAGAGGTTTTCACAGAAAGAAAACAGAGAAAACTTTTTCTCTCTTTCTACGACTATAACAAAGGCATTAAGAAAAATTTTGACTAGACGTCATCTATTCGTCGAAGACAAAATTAGATTGTCTTTAGAATAGTATGAGGCGTGTATTTTAAGTAAGTTCCGTTTGAACATAAGTACAGAACGAAATTTTATTTCAAAAAGGTAAATTTATTTTCAGAAAGTCCATACTTCTTTTACGACATAGTTTCCAAGTTTGTTCAAACGCTTGTTATACCTCTCAACCAATTCTAAAGTACCGTCTTCAGACCACTTGCCGCCTGCTTCGATAACCAAACGTTCACTGCCGTTTGCACGTCGTCGTCATCATTGTAACGGTTGCCACTGAGGTGTTGTTTGAGGTAGAGGTGCAGCGCCTATTCGCTCGAATTCTCGCTTCAACTGAAACCACCAAATCGTCTGTAATCGAAGAAGGACGCCCGGAGCGGACCTAATCATGGACGTTGTCACAGTCATCTTTGAATTCTTGATCCCCCTTACGCACTTTTCTTGTAACAGTGTCACCGTACACTTCGCAAATTTATCGATGAATTTCTGCAGCAGACGGATTCCTTGCTGACAAAAACCCTATCACTGAGCGAACTTCAAACGTGGCGAGCAAGTTGATAATCTTAAAAATTTTGAAAGCACAGAACAGGACCATATATGTTAGGTACAGAGCTGAAACTTAGCCCAGTTGTTCCCGAGGCATTCCGGTATACGACGTACGCGCTCGTTGCGGTATGCGCGCGAACTATTACTGTCTACAGCAAAACGGAATTTACTTAAAAACACGTCTCGTAGTACGTTTTAGAATATGCCTCCAGAAAATTAGGAAATATCTAAAAATAGATTAGATGTAACCATATATACGAATTTTGTTGACATGAACTGAATCTGGAACTTAGGAACAGAGGTTCGTAAGGCAAGTGGTAGAAGGTTTATTTGTAGAATATTATGGAATTTATCATTCCGCTTCATTGTGTTTTTCTGCGTCCGCCGTTTTCAGACAAGTGTCGCACCGTTTGTTTTTAATACTATGTTTCCTAGTGCTCACCGCCTTGTTTTGGTGTCTTAATGCATGTTCATGACGTCACCGTGACTCTGTTTTAACTGACTATATATATATATATATATATATATATATATATATATATATATATATATATATATTTTTATCCATCTGTGAATACTGCAAGTACTTCCAGTTTGTCTTCTATTTTAATTCCCCATTGTTTTAACTCCATTTCATGTTCTCAGTCTTCATGCCCATGTTTTTCTGGTTCTCTTGGCTGAAGAGCAGCACTTCATGCTGCTGTCAGGCGTCTGGCATGTTAGTGCTGGTGTGGAAATACAATAAAGAAAAAAAAAGGTTCATTCTAGAGAGAAGACTGCTTATGAAACTCTCGTGCGACCAATCCTTACGCGAATGATACCGAATTGGACTGAGAAGATATATTCAACTTGCACTGATCAGGTCGACTATTAATGACAGACGCTAACGACCTCCAGGAAGCCTGCTTAAAAAGGGTTAATATTCATCAGGAAGTGAAGTACTCCAATTGTTTGTGATGTTTATATACCATGTAATATGGAAGAAGCCATTTTTAAACTACAGCACTTACCATTAGCGACCTCAAGTTTGTACTTATTTTATGTAAATTGTGAGAACATAATATTAGGCAAACAGGACCATTTGAAACATTTTGTATACAATTGCCACATTCTTCTCTGTACGTTTGTGGTGGCACCTGCAGATGGCAGCTACACTGCTGAAACTAGTTATGTAATAACAAAAAATTACAAAACAGCGATTTAAGGCATAATTTTCAGCACAAAAGTGAATTTTTTTATTTGAGAAGCAAGTAATATGAGTCTAGCCTTAACTTTTACGAAATCACACATGGTTTCAGATGACAAACTGAAAAAAAGAAGCTACTCGAAGTCAGTATGTAAAGTACAGTTTTTGTTAGTCCATCGAAATGAATTAATACTGAAAATGCTGCTACTGCAGTGAAACATGCCTGGGCAAGTAGAATTACAAATATAGAGGACAAATGCAGTTAAAAATCACTTTTTAACCAAGCAAACACAGACCACTGGAGCTACCTCAAGATGATTATTCAAGAGTGCAGCCCATCGTAAGGCTGTGTTTATTCTGCCACCTCGCAGCTAGCATTTCGGTACTCGCTGCTGGCACATTGCTACTCGCTTGTAGCGTTGTTACATAACACCGCAGCTGTTCATGTCCATTGCACTGGTGCGAAGCATAAAAAATCTTCCCTGCGTCGTCTGACGACTGTGAAAGTATTCGTTCTCTGCAAAGACGCAGTTACTTGGAAAGGACGAAAATACAGGAAATTTGGTGTGTATCCTATGAATTCAAAACATCCAACGTACGAAAACTATCACCAGATCTACTAAACCCTCAAAAGATATCTAGAGCGTCTCTTCGGGGAAGTTACTAATCTCTCAACAGAGTTTTCATTGGCACTTAATAAATGTGTAGAAATATCTTGGTCGCTACATTTTTTTATTGCGCACGACACGTTTCGGATATTCATCGTCTGATCCAGACTGTGAAAAGACTTTATAAACAGAATATAAGTAACTGTAAAAAAATATTTTTTAATCTTTTGGGACTTAGCTGAGGGGTCATCAGTCCCTAAACGTACAATATACTTATAACGGAACTTATACTAAAGACAGCACAAACATCCATGCTCGAGGGAGGATTCGAACCCCCGACGGGGAACGGCCTCGCGCATTGGAGCATAGCGCCTCAATGCGCTCGGCTATTCCGCCGCGGCAAGTAAATGTAGAATAAGAGATAAAAAATACAATCAAGACAGAATTATCGTACTTACACGAAATACTGGTATAAGGCTCATAAAAATGAGCAAGGAATGATAAATTCTAAATGATAAATGAATACGTGTAACTAGGTCCATTCCATACGATTGCTAACGCTTTTATTTTATTTTATAATATGACTCCAGTTTTATCTATATTTTTACGTATTCTTGCATCTGTTGTACCTATGTCACCTATTTCTGTTAGTATTCTTTGAATGTCCGTCTACACCTACGCTAGCGCCACCTATCGGTCTTGTTCCTTTTCAGTCAGCATTAGAAGCCAAATCCAGTTTAACACATGTCACCTGTTACGATACATATAGCTATACGTATGCATTTATCAATTAGAACTTACCTTTCCTTGCTCATTTTGTTGTGCCTTATACCATTATTCCGTGTAAGCGCGATAACTCTGTCCTGATTTTTGTTATGGGGTATGGTACCTCAGTTTGATCTTTCATGTACTTATATACTGTTTATACAATCTTTCCACAGTTTGTATCAGACGATGGAAAACCGAAACGCATCAAACATAGTAAACGTTGCTACATATTTAGTAAATGCGAATACCAAATGGTCGCCTGCCTCAAAAATGGATAATTGAATTCTGAGAGTTTTCACTATATATTAAATACTATCGGATCAGAAACGGCTGAACGGATGAAAAATCGGACCATCAATGTTAATGCAATTTCCGTGGAGGATCGACTGCTGCCGGCTTTGAGGAAATACAAGTGATGTCGGTTGGGTATGAGTATGCGTATCAGCAGAATCAACCCTGTTCAGTGTTATCACTGGATTACGCCGGATTCAAGTTTCCACTGGCTGTTCTCGATTCAAAATCATCTTTTAGAAACAACATAGAATCCAAATTCGGTCGCCACAGTAATGGACATGTGTGAGCAGCGTCACCTGCCATGTATTTAAGGCGCACGTTCATTCTTTCTATGAAATGCTGTCACAAGTTTCTCATTTTTTTCTTAGCATAGCTTATTGCTAAAATTAGCAGAAAAATGTTATAGAATAGCTAGTTATATCAAGTAGATAAGGCATTTATAGAGACTACAGTTGAATCAATCAAATCAGAAACCCTTCATGTCAACATGAGATAATGCGGTTTATGTATCTCTGAAGGCAGCAACATTAACCGAGGCAGAATTACTTCATGTCCACAGAACGATTTCTATTTCTTGATATGGTAAATTTTAATATTTCGTTTATAAACGCCTCATGTCCAGTAAGATGAGGCGTTTTTATAGAACATGAATTGGTTTTTTTTCAAAAGAAACCAAAGAGTTAATGTGCCATCAGACAAGAAAATTAAATTTAAGATCTCATAATACAACCAGTTTGTGTTTAAGAATAACATGAAATGTATGGTGACAGCAAAACCCTTCTTTGATAGACTGCTAGCAACTAGGTTAAATGTGTCAGAGGAGTTGCTACTTCTCATCCTACCTCAAGAGCTTACAATGGGAATATGTCCAAATGTCAAGATAAAATGGAAGAGATCAAGACGTTTCTGCCTTACCTGCCGGAAGAACTGAAGGTGAGAGAGTTTTATTCGTAGATATTTGGGCTTCCCACACACAGGGAAACATAAAATGGAGAGGATTGTGAAAACGTGCGGGTCGCACAATATTTTGTTGTATTTTACATACACTGTTTAACATGTTGTTGTATATTTTTGTTCTTTCATTAATAAAACACTCAAAATGACATATTTTTGCAATTTATTTGATGTAGAAACCCCTTATGTCCACGCTTTTGAGCAGAAATACTTCATGTCCAGTAGGTTTTTATATTAATAATTCGGTTCCTGTAATAGATATGTGTAACATTTTTCGTCTAGAGTCAGACTTACTTTTTCTTGAATAACAGAACGTCTTGATTGCAAATATGTTTTATTACAAAGACGTGTTTCGCCCGGTGAGGGCATATTCAAATATCTGACAATGAAGAAAATATTGATACAGAACTTAGAATATTTACATGACATTATTTCGAAAATCTTAGCTATGAGCCAATCTGAAACTGTTTTAAGAAATTGTGATAATGTACGGTACTAATGTTTTATATACTCTATGGTGGATGGTGTTTAGATAAAAATGCGCTCATAGGGTATCTTTACATAATATGTAAACCATTAATATCCGGTAAAATTGATACAATGCTGAAATGAATGGATATTGCAAGATTTACCTTGTATGATGTCCCTGCACCTTAGGTCGTCAACATATTAATACGACTTGCGTCGGTAGAGGTACAAATATTGCCTGAGGCAGCGTTCATATTTGTGCTGCGAGTAACCGCCAATAAAGCTAAGTGTCCACAACACTGTAGGTGTTGGGTCGGTCATATAACAGTTATTAATTTAAAATACAGACACCATTTACATAAAATACCAATAACACATGAATACTATTTGTAAGGATGCCCAGTTATATAACAGAATATTACTTCCGTAAAAGTGTCGAAAAAGGTTTGATCTTTTGAGGTCAACTGACCATTAACAAGTCTGGGGTGTTTAGAATAAACTCGCTTAGAAATCTCAAATTCTTCCAGGGTGTTTAACTTCCATCCTTTTTGGGCAGAATGCAAAATTTCTAAATTATCTAGGGTGGGAACTTCATGTCCAGAATACTTTAAATGCTTTGCAAAAGGAGAGTATTTCTTTACTTACCTCTTTTTTGTTAACAAATGTTCACTGAAAAGTGTTTTGAATGCCCTCACTGTCTGTCCCACATACACAGCTGGACAGTCTACACATTTAAGCTTATAAACGCCTGAAGCTGCATGTGGCTGTCTTATAGGTTGCTCGTTGTGTGGTAGAATTTGTAGCTTAAAATTTTCGAAATAATGTCATGTAAATATTCTAAGTTCTGTATCAATTTTTTCTTCTTTGTCAGATATCTGAAGATGCCCTAAACGGGCGAAACGCGTCATTGTAATAAAAAATATTTGCAATCAAGACGTTCTGTTATTCAAGAATTGAACTGAACACTGTTGCTGTACCACAGCACGTAAAAATGGAACGGGAAGATTTCTATTATTTTTTCTTCTAATAACGACATTTTTGCTTCTTCTGAAACGTTTTTCCTACTGGACAGGAGGTGTTTCTGATTTTATCGATTGTGATATAAAAAATTAACAAACTCCTTAAATTAATAAAACATATTTATTTATTTTAATTTCAGGTTCTTACTAACTGAGAAGTTGTTTACAAATAAAGCAGGGGAACAATTAGTGTGACATATAGCACGGAGAAACAGCACGCAGCGAGCCGCTGTCAAACGCAGCACGGCTAGAGTGACCTTGAAGCAGCCAATCACAGCTCATGTTTTACAACATGAGGCGAACGTCACAGCGCGGAACACAACCGGTTTGGTATCATCGCCTGGCGACGATCGCAGCGAGCAGCGCGAAGAGCTGCGATGGTGCAGGATAAATGCGCGGGCAATGAGCCGTGGGTTTTAAATGTCATTTCTGTGCCACGCCGGCCAGCAGCGAGGTACGAGGCTGCAGCATGCACGCATGCTGAGGACCTGGGGCTGCCTGCCCCCTCCAGTGCTACACGTGTTTGTTCCCTGTTCCCGCCCGCGCGGGAACACCGTGGCCCGTTAGTTTCCGCCGTTGCGTGGCTGACGCATCGCCGCGCCGTGCGTCCTCGGAGCGGCGGCCGGCGCCGTTAGTCGATGGCGAGCTTCCGGAAGGAGCCCTCGACGCCGTAGACGTCGCTGACGTTCCTGCTGCCCGCCGGCCGCCGGCTCTCGTCCGTCACGTGGCGGTCCTGCTCCAGGAAGAAGTCGCGGTACGACAGCACCTTCTTCCAGGCGGCGTCTGCAACAAATCGGATCAGAACTAGAGGACCCGTGCGAATACTAAACACCGTTAGTGGAATGAGAAAAAAGTTGGGGAAAAATGGAAGTAAAGTTGAATGTTAATGTTGTGGCGTAAAGTCAGCGCCACACGCCAGACGTAGAAGAACGATCGTGTAGAAGGCAGCGATCGACCGAAAGCCAATCGCAAGCAGGCGCCGCGCACCCTGGAGGGATTAACCGAAGATGCGCGCCCTCTACAAGCGGCTATATCTAGGCCGACATACGTCTGGACGCGTGTCAGTTACTAATTCAGGTCTCCAGCAGTTACTAGTGATCACTCGTCAGTTACTGTTCGGTAAAACGACAGTTACTAGTGAGAACTCGGACAGTTACTGGGTAGCTACGACGACCGAACTGGGCAAGTACTGAGTAAGAACGCGGCTACGAACTTAGCAGTACTAAGTCACAGCGCAGCTAGCATCATACGGACGACGCCGAAAGAAGCAAGAAGGAAGGTGAAAACAGACTAATGTTCTAAAGATGAGAATTAGAACTTTCAGTCAATAAAATTATTCAAAATGTTCAAATGTCTGTAAATCTATCGGACCAAACTACGTAGTCATCAGTCTGTAGCTTACAAGCTACTTAAACCTAGGTAAACTAACCTAAGGACAAACACACAGTCCATGCCCCAGGGAGGACTCGAACCTCCACGGTGAGACGCTTTGCACCGCTCGGCTACTCCACCGCGGCACTTGTATTATTAATCTGCATAGTGGTTACAGTTTAATTCGATACCTGCACCAGTACTTTTACTGACACCCAGACCGGGACGAGAAACAACAGAAGGCGACGAGGTCACAACAGTTAACAAATAGTTTTCTTCATAATCAAGCAATGCAATTGTTTAAAAGCGCAAATGATAGAGCTTGATCCGCTGACAAGGGGAAGGCCTCACACACGGCCAATCGATTCGACTCAAATTTGGTAGGTCGGTTGTGAAGAACCTAAAACGAAGGATCCTAAAATATTTTAGGTCAACACCCCCGCGTTTCACATAAAATCACCCATAAATCTTATGACGAGCAATCGACTTAAAATTGGAGGGATCGATAGATGTAAATAGAGCATTTTTCAACGTCAGGTATGGGGTCCGCAAACGCATACTTTCCCAGAAATCGCGGAAAGAAATTTATACAACTGCTGCTTCTGTATCCACATGGTAAACGCTTTTCGCCGACAGCGCCGATAGCTCATCGGTCAAAGATAACTGGCTGGGAATCGCAGAACCCGGTTTCGAATCTCAAAGAAACCTAGCGGATGTTATTCTTCTCGTTTGTATTTTTCCGTATCTCACTCGACAGGGATAGGCGGGTTAATAAGCACTCTTACTTGGAGTTGTTTTCACGTGACAAAGTTTAAAAGTTTAATACTTTACTAACTCACGGCGTTTGGGAAATTAGTTTACGTACCTTATTATTATCATGCCTTATTGATTTACTTACTTTATTAACCCTCCTGTCCCCGTCAAGTGAGATATGGTAAAAAAAACAAACGAGAAGAATAACATCCGATAGGTTTCTTTGAGATTCAAACTCGGGTTCTGCGATTCCCAGCGAGTTACCTTGGTCGTTTACCATGTGGCTACAGAAGCGGTAGTTGTAAAAAGTTTCTTTCCTCGATGTCTGGAAAAGTATACGTTTGCGGACCTCATACCTGACGATTAAAAATGCTTTATTTACAGTTATCTATCGATACCCCCTATTTAGATTGCTCGTCATAAGCTTTAGGGGTGATTTTCTCAGAAACGCGGGGTTTTGACCCAAAATAACTTAGGGTCTTTGTTTTAGGTTTAAATAAACGAACTGCCAAATTTGAGCCGAATCGTTTTGCCATGTCTGAGGCCTTCCCCTTGTGTGTGTTGTTACGCCAAAAAGAACTGCGTACCTTAATTAAAACCGAAGATATAGTAAAACAAACCGATTAATATATTCAATGCAAGGACAGAAGGATACCGCGTTTGAATAAAAATAATGGATAGAGAGGTGTAAGCTAATTCTGATACGTGATGACAAATCCGCGAATGAATACCTTTCGTTTAAAGCAAAGATGAAGGAAATTCGTCGGAAAGAACTGCCTGACCGACTGACTTTGGTTTACAGCAAGGACATCCCCATAAGAAATATACAGACGGAAATCGCATTTAAGTATAGAAAAAGGAAGGCGACAGTTGTGTAAATTCTGATACTTGATGACAAGTCTGGATGAATACCTTTCGTTTAAACAAAAATTAAGGAATCCTGCCTAGAAGTTTGGGTCTGGCCGACTGACTTAGATTTCTCAGATTCTTTTAACATATAATATCACATCTCCAACACCGTGTTTATTTATTCCCGAGATCCAGAAGGAAAAAAATGGCAAGGATCGGAGTTAGACGCCATGTTTCTTGGCAAGGTGTTCCATACCTTTCCGCACGGTCACCTGACGAAGAAAGTGCGATGGAATATCTGACCAGCTGTGGATTCAGTCGTTTCTAGCTAATAGAAAGCAGCATTTCATGCTCAACGGACAAATGTCTTTGGGACGTTAAAGTGATCTCAGGCTTTAAACCTTTTCTTAACCTTTAGCCCGTACAGCGGTGTTGGGCCCAGAGCCCCCCTCCCCTCATTCTCCCCCCCCCCCCCCCTCCCGCCGTTTCTCTCTTAGGGGGCGTATCATCACTCTGCCCGCAACAGTAGCGTCAGGGCCGTTACAGAGGAATTCGAAGTAAGTCTTTTCTTTGCTGTGCATCTGTCTAAAGTTCAGTAATTAATTAAATTCACTTTCCCCTCCCGCTCAAAAAAGACCGAGGTGTACTCTGCATGTCTTTATTGTCCCCGATCCAGTGCATCCGTGTACCCCCAAGTTGTAAGTTTTTCCTTCACAGTCAAATGCAAGTCTGTAAAATTGCTAAAACTCTAAATATCAAATGTGTGAGAAAATATGTGAGGGCTGTATGGCGGGGAAAGGGGAGAACGAATGGTGCACTAAATGGATTTTAAGATAATTAGACGGTAAAAATGTCGAAAGAAACTGAAATAAATGGCACCCCGGTCTTAAAGACCGACTGTACTCTTTGTGTACCGTAAGGGGGTGATACCGTAAGGGGTGTATGGGCTGAAGGGCTGAAGGTTATTATTCATGAAAATATCATTAGCAGACCTTTCTAGAACTACGCTCGGTCGCGGTTGAGTAGCTGTGCGGTCTAAGGCGCCTCGCTGCGGAGCGAGCGGTTACTCGCCGTCGGAGTTTCGAGTCCCCCTGGGGCATATGTGTGTGTGTGTGTGTGTGTGTGTGTGTGTGTGTGTGTGTTGTACTTAGGTTAGTTTACTTAGTTTAAGTAGTTTGTAAGCTACGGTCTGATGACCATGCAATTTGGTCCCATAGATTTTACAAACATTTGTACATCTTTTTGAACTACGCTCGAAATGCTGTTTATTGCACTGCTTGAATCATATGCAAACAAAACGAACACTGTTTCTTGCAGATGAGAGGCGATTAATTGCACACTAGAAAAAGCAATGGCAATGAAATGGATCCACTAAAATGTTTCTTGTTAGTAAGGTATGACTTGAACCATATTGCAGCACTGCCCATAACACCATAGAATTATAATTTACTTTAAAAGGAGATTTTGGGTCACACAGTCAAAACCTTTGACAAATCACAGAAAATACCTACTGCTTGTAGTTATTATCTAATGAATTAAGTTCATTCTCACTGTAAATGTGAATAGCCTTCTCGACATCGAAACGTTTCAGAAATCCAATCTGTGTCTTGGACAGTATGTTACTTATCGTGAGGTGGTTGAGAAGCTGCTTGTAAATTACCCCTTTTCCAGAATTTAGTGAATGCTGCCAAAAGTTAAATCGGTCTGTAGTTTTATGGTATCTGTATATCCCGTCTCTTGAAACCGTATATTTTAGGTAACCTGGAAATATTCCGCAATAGACTGGTAACACAAATAAAAATGTGCTTGTTTTTATATATTTTATTACGAAAGTTATTTCTTGTAGTTAAATGAGTGACATATACATTTACCAGAAGTCTTTTCTAAATTATTTCATGCCTCTTACAATCCCATACTATCAGTAACGGATATAAAATAAATGTTAAATAGATTTGTCACATTATGCCCATCAGTTACTAATGCATAATCTACTCTTAATGCTATCTGCTCCTGTTCCTTCTTGGGTTTACTAGTCTCCTCTTTCAGTGTATCCCCACATTCTATTTTTTTTTTTTTTTGTCTTTTGTTGCCTGATTTGCTAGCCTTTTCTCATAGTGCATTTGTTTAGATGTCTCAATTACTTTTCTTTATATTTTACATATATTTCTTATATTTAGCTAAATCATCAGCATTGGAGCTATCCTTGGCTGATAGATACATTTTCCTTTTATCTTACTGGAAAACTTTATTCCTTGCGTAATCTATAGTTTTATTATACATTTCTATTTAAATCAAACTTTCAAATGTTTATAAATCTGTTGGAACCCGGTCATCAGTCCCTAGGATTACAAATTACTTAAACTAACTTATGCTAAGGACACAAATACACCCAGCCAGAGGAAGGACTCGAACCTCCGACGGCGAGCATCGGCTCCCTCCGCAGCAAGGCGCCTGGAACGCTTGGGCCAATCCACCGTGGCGACTTTTGTTTAATGTGACTTACTTTTAAAGGGAAACAAACATTATACTGACGTGATCAGTGAATATGTTACATTTTTCATTCATTCATGACCAGTGTAAACACTTTTCCAGTTCATATTTTGAGCTGTTTTCTAAAGTACTGAATTTTTGGTGGAGTGGCTACTTTCCTGGAGAGTGTTATAGGACTGCTACTTTTCACAATATATATAAATGACCTCGTAAATAGCATCGGAATTGAATGAGGCTTTTTTCCGGATGCTACTGGAGTTTATCGAGAATTCGCTACACTGGAAAACGGTAGTGGAATACAGGCGGATCTACACCGTAATTGACACATGGTAGCAGGGAATGGTAATTGGGAATCAATAAAAACTAGTGTAATCTTTGTATTTACATAGCAGAAAAGATCATGTCTATATAAACACGCAATATCAGAACAAAGGCTGGAATCAGTTATTTTCATTAAATATCTGGGAGCTGTCTTAAGGGGCGGTTTGAAATGGACGACCATATAAAAGCACTCAGTTGCCAGAATGAGATACATTGAAAAAATTCTCAGGGACTGCAGTCCGTCAACAAAGGAAATATCATTAATTAAACTTTCGGGCTAAGATGCCATGGTCCATCAATAGAACTTCTCACTCCAGACGTTTCGTTGCCTACTGCGGGTAATATCTTCAAGGTTGAGTCGACGACTGTAGAGCTGGGCCAAAATAACGATAACTGATAGAAATATCCGGTTATTTATGAATAACCGTGATTGTAATAACCGCTCATCAAATACTGGCAGTTATCGTAATAACTATGCGTACTGCGTAGCGCCATCTGTTCACAAAAGTTGGTACTAATGAAACGATTCGACCACAGTATCGACCAGATGTCCTGTCCAAATACTGGTCAGTTCTACACTCCATGGAATTAACCGCGTAAGAATCATGGGTAATAACTGTTTAACGATTATCCATCTGTTGGTGAAAGTGTGTACTACGTTCTCGTGGGAATCTTGTATCTAATAACATGGAGTGACCAATGCGAATTCGAGGTACTATGATAACGGTAGACGCTTTAGGGAGTATTGAGTATTGAGAGTAGTAGAAATATCAGTGGCAGTTAATTTTCACTGGCAGTACCGTTATGAGTATTTGGCAAAGACCTATATACTACTTTGGTATTTGGTTATTAACTGTAGCAGGTCATGATATTCCCAGAGAGGATACATATTTCATTCGTAGAGTGCCGACTTTTAGAATTATGAAGAAATCCTCCAAAAATAATAAAAAAATAAAACTTGGTTTTGTAACCAATGCTGGTCAGTGAAAAGGTTCATAATATTGTATGACAGGATTAATAAATTTTCTAAATAAAAGAATAAATATGCTCTAATCGTTATAATTAATATTTTATGCTATTACGAGGAAGAAAGTGCCCTGCTGCCAATCTAAAGATCTAAATGTTCAAATGTTTTTTAAGCTTATGGGACTTAACTACTGGGTCATCAGTCCCTAAACTTACAAACTACTTATAAACTATCTTATACTAAAGACGGCACAAATATCCATGCCCGAGGGGGGATTCGAACCCCCGACCGTAGTGGCCGTGCAGACCGTGACTGAAGCGCCTCAGTCTCCTCGGCCACCAAGGTGGGCCTGCTGTCAATACTTTGTAAACAAACTTACGTCCATTATTGCCATTTATTGGTTAAGGATTGAGGGGAAGGTAGAAAAACGGAAATCTTACATTTCTAATACATTTTTGATGGGACTCACACTCCGAGGTGCGTGTAACGAACGCTTAAATCGTTGTTAAAAGGCGCATTTTCGTGAAAATATACATGTACCGGTTCAACATGTTTATTTCGAGGCTACTGCAACTTTCGGGGGGGGGGGGGGGGGGCTGTATTCTCCAAGTTACGAGAATATTGCTGTCTAATCCAGGACTTCCTGGCAAATTCAAAAATATTTATTGTTTTTAATTAAGTCTTCTACCATATTCCACAAATATATTAAATTTTAACTTAACAAAAAATTTAAACATTAATAGTAGGATGACTACAGTGAATGTCTTGTTAAGTATCTGCAAATTAAGGGCCATAATTACACATCAGCATCTCTTTAAAAAGTATGGTATTTATGAGAAGTCTGCAATTATTAGGTACTCTATTATACATTTGTATAGCAAGAGAAAACTGAATCAGCTGAACTAAATTTCAGACTGCAAATTTCATGAAGAACAATTGTGCACTAAACTGAAATTTTTTGTAGCAGAATGAAAGACACACTTTAATTTTCATCCCATATCCATAGTCAACTTAATATTTGCTTATGTTGATGTGAAACCCATGTATCTGCAGGTCAAACCAGACCTGCAGAAAAACTGCTGAAGGAGGTGACCCAACAAATTACATGCAGTATGGAAGACGAGCAACATATTCCATCCACCTCAAGGCAGCAAGTTGTACAAAGTGCCATTACAGAATTTGTCCCCAAAACGATTGGAATTAATGAAAAGAAGAAGGTAGATGGGCACCTCCTAAAATTAAATAAAAAGATAAACATAAATATTTGATGCCTGTGTTATTTGATGATTTCAGTGAACTGATCCCATCCTTGTCCAGACACAGTTTGTGCCCCATCTAATAGCATTTAACCATATTTTTTTTTCCTTTATTTGTAACACTGGTGTGTTTGAAATGCTCAATTTGATTTGGGAAAGGAGTCAAGGTTCAACCCAACTGATGATCCCACATTATAAACACAGTTTGGATATTGATACATTTTTAAGTGCCTTAATTCCTCACAGGCAGTAAGTCTTCACTTGTTGCCTAGTCACATGTGTCTGTATTGAGGTGATATTGCTGTCTAATAAAAGCATGAGAAAGAATGGCAGTGCTGGTTTACATAGAACAGGATCACACAGTTCATTATTTGTATTAGTGCATGTTTGGGATGTTAAACATCATTCAGTATATTAAATAATAGTAAATATAAAGAAAAAACACTCAATCCTTCTCAAAAAGTGCTTACTGTGATATTTCTGTGAGAAAACATACACAGCACAGTTAACGAGTATAAATGTTATATTTTTGAACATGTTTCTCATGTTTAAATATTGCAGGTGGTGTAAAATATTAAAGCAAACCTGAACCATCTGCAAGTATTAGTATACCCTGTACCTCAACCTTAGTGCCTTCATTAATATTAGGTGCCAATGCTGCATCACAGACATGTCTAATAAAAACACCTACCATACATCTTATTCATGTCAGCTTCAGAGTACAAATTACTTGGGTGGTTCGGTGAGACTTTTCTCTTAGGCATTAATGTGAGAATTGTGACAGTGACTAGCTTTCTCATATAGTATTCTTCAGTTACACATAGTAGTTTTTTATTTAATTATTTAGCATGAGACTTTGAAAAAACCTTCTACAGCACATTAAACACATCAGTTTGCACAAAAATTATACAACAGAATATTCACATTTAGGAGACAAATGTCAAGTTAAGCACTTCATGGAGGAATGTTTTTAATGAAAACCTTTGTTGTAATAACTGTGTCACACATAGTTCTTAGTGGTACTTTATGAATTAATAGTAATTGTGCTGATACATAAAGAATTTCATCATACAGGGTGACACAGAAGAATTTTCTGTCAGGTGAGATTTTCTTTGAAACTTACACTGTCATTTACAGTGGCTATCTATCATGTGTTGGTTGTTTTATTTGTTCACACAAGTCATTACTGAATAAAATAAAGAAAAAAATAAAGAAAGAAATATGTAGCACCTGACAGGTGGAACCTAATTCTGTCTGCAATACTGTTGAACATAAGAGAGAGCGCTTTCAAAACATTTAAAGTGTATGCTGCAAACTCGTTGTAGGCATATAGAATAACAGAATAAATTTTCATATTGACAGTTAAATAAATATTACTGTTCCTGCTTTGTTGTTGACTGGCTCTTATATGTAACCTTGTCCTGTCAGTAATTTCCCTTGTAAAGTGAAAATTTTGTTACCAACATGGCACACCATACCCTACGTAAAATTTAACTGAATACCCTGTCAATAGCTGAAGATCTGAAGCATTTTCCAAAGCTCAAATAAAACGTGTTTCAATTTTCTCAAATGAGATTTCTCTTACAATATACGGGAATATGTATGTATATTTTGGTGTTGACTGGAAGACACTTCCACAACACCATTACGTTTCTGATTTTATATATAGTAGGCCTATACCTTTAAATGCACATGTAGGAGAGAGATGTCAAATTTGGCACTGCACGGAGAAGCATTTTAATGAAAACCTATATTTTTTGCTATAATAACTGGGCCACACATAGTTCTTGGTATTTTATGAATTAATAGCAATTGTGTTGATACAGAAAGGATTTTCATCATACAGGGTGACACAGAGGAATTTTCTGCCAAGTGCACTAATTTGCCAGGTTAGATTTTCTTTATGAAAATTACACTGTCATTTACAGTGGCTATCCATGCTGTGTTGGTTTTATTTGTTCACACAAGTTCTTACTGAATAAAACAAAGAAAAAAGCAAGAAACATATAGCACCTGACAGGTGGAACCTAATTCTATCTGCAATACTTTTGAACATAAGAGAGAGAGCACTTTAAAGACATTGATAAATGTATGCAACAAACAGTCATCCTCACACCCAAAAATGAGAACTATCATGGTAAAGGTTTTCTTACAGTCTCACTAGAGTAACATGCTGATGTTATCAATGACCTTTGAATGCTCTTTTAAAACTCAACCGTAGGCCTATAGAATAACAATAAATTTTCAAATTGAGAGTTAAATAAATAATACTGTTCCAACTTTGTTATTGATTGGATCTTATATATAACCTTGTCCTGTCAGTAATTTCCCTTGCAAAGTGAACATTTTGTTACCAACATAGCACACCATACCCTAAGTAAAATTTAACTGAATACCCTGTCAATAGCCGAAGATATCAAGCATTTTCCAAAGCTCACATAAAACTTGCCTTAGTTTTCTGAAATGGGATTTCTCTTACAATATATGGAAATATGTATGTCTATTTTTGTGTTGAAGACACTTATTACAACACCATTAAGTTTATGATTTCGCATGTAGTAGGCCTATACTTGTAAATGCACGTTTGTAACAGTTTACTTTTGATAGTACTGGAGCAATGTTTGGTACACTTTACATTGCAGCTTTGAGGATTTGGTCTACACCCTCAATTACGACCGATAACCTGTTTACAGTAGATTTAATATTTTAAAATACCGATAATTTCAGATATCAGTTACATGTACTGGGCAGTATTGACTTGTTCAGTGTGGTCCATTCTGGAGCTAATATATTCACTTTCACTGCATACAGAAATGCCGAAATTCGGCCTGTTCACATTATTAAAGCAAACTGTTACACCCTAGTAGCAAGCTGTATTCCCAAATAAATTTTATGAACTTTTTCGTCAAATCCAACGGGTGGTATCCCAATCTTCAATTGACCCGTTACGGCGTAATTGGAGAAATTTACTTGGTAGTTATAATCATATTTACAAACCAGAATGCTGTCATGAACTAAAGAAAATTTTCTGCAAATCAAGCAGTTTTTCAAATTTAATATAGAACTTTATTAGGAATAAACAAAACGATCACATTACGTTTACTTTTATGTTGCATTTAAAGACGCTCCACAAAACACTTCCTGAAGCAACGTTATGTTTATAATTTTAACTGCAATATTCTCTTCACACACGTTTAAGCACATATTTAATAATCCACTTTCACTTCATACACTGTTCATAGTAGCTTCGAAAATTACGGCTACATTTCCAGGGCACAGATTTCATGTAATAGCATATTAATACACAGGACATTTAGTTATGTGTGTTTATTGCACGATTCGGACGATAACTTTTGTCATTACACGGCAATCGCAATTTGAATCACACCAGATATACTATTTACTGATAGATCGTTATTAGTACTGAGTAGAAAGAACCATAACTGTCGGGTACTGGTATTTCTACGTAATATCAATAACTGTCCATTCAGAGTACTGAGTACTAATAACAATAACTGTCCGTTCTCAGTAGTCAGTAGTGGCTACTGAGTACTGACTACTCAGTACTAATAACGATAACGATAACTGTATCGCTACGTAGTAGAATTCACGGAATACTCATAACGATAACTGCCCGATAACTGCTCAGTAGCGCTACCTAGTAGCAGTATGAGTAAGCTGTAGCAACGCCATCTGGAAGTGCTCAGTAGCGCTACCTAGTATCAGTATGAGTAAGCTGTATCAACTCCATCTGGAAGTTAGTGGAAAAATACCGTGCAGTTATTTATAACCGTTAAAATTAACTGATAGAAAAGAATAACGATACCCATTATAACTGATATCGGAGAATAACCGTTTTGCCCAGCTCTAGACGACTGGCTTCTAGCCGCTGGAGGTCCTGCTTATATAGGGGGCATAGATGGTGCCACCACTTGTCACGTGCTGCCGTCTATGAAACTGACGAGCATCATCTCTCTCTATTACAGGTAATCGATTGCCATATCGTTGGTTGAAAGTCGATCGCCATATCTAATCTAATTTCAAACCTTTTTCTTTACTGATAAAATTATTGTGGTTTTCTGTATTTCTATAGCTTGCGTGCATTTTTCACTGATCGTAAACATTCACTAATTTTCTCAGTAGGTCTAATACGGTGTGATGAAAGGAAGAAAAAACTTTCCAGCCGACAGTTGTGGTGATAACATGCGAAGCCCTGCCTCTATATTGGCAACAATATCTTCCTTGGGAATCTTTGATGGAGTGATTGCAAAATTCCCTCCTTTAGAAAGAACAGAAATTTCTTGTCTCTACAGTTCCTACCCGTACAAATTAATGACCTTATTGGCATTATCTGTAATTGGAACTTCCCATCACACCATGTAAATGATCAAACTTCTTCTTCTGTCTATTACAAGCCACTTCTGCACTAAGTTCCACAGATCTAAATGTTTGTCTGTCCACCTTATCCCAATCACACAGCTGTATTGCATTGCTAATACGTAAATATAGTCTTAATAGTTGGCTGCTAGTTACAGCCAATACTCGACGTGTTTGGTGAATCAGCTCCCGTAGCATCGCTAGTTCCATGCGGAGATAGATGCGATCGGCTTGTGCTGCATGAAATATTTAGCAACAAAACTCTCGTTCGGCCAGCGGTTTAGTACTGCTGATCAGTGTGGGATCCGTACCAGGTAGGGATAATAGAAGACATATGGATAAGATCCAACGGAGAGCAGCACGCTTCGTTGCGGACTCATTTAGTAAGCGCGAAAGCGGCACAGAGACGATTAGGAAACTCCAGATGCAGACGCTGCAAGAGAGACGTCCTGTATCGCGGTACGGACTTCTGCCAAACTACAGAGAGCGTACGTTTCATGAACAGTCAACCAATATATTGCTTCATCTTACCAATATCTCGCGAAGCGACCACAAGGATAAGATCAGAGAGATGAGGACCTCACGAAAGCATACAGGCAACAGTTTTTCCCGTGAACTATACACGACTTGAATGAGAGGAAGTGGTAAATAAAGTACCCACCTGCCACACGCGATGAAGTGACTTTCGGAGTATGGATTTAGATATAGATCGTACTAGTATTTTCTTGCTGTCTAAAACAGAAAAAGTGATGTTGAGGGTACGGAATTGAAAAAGTGAAATGCAGTCGAGGGAGTAAAAATAAATGTCCATCCCTATTACCAAACAGAAAACAAGAAACAGAGCAGAAATAGGACAGTAAAAGAAACCACGGTAAACAAGGGATATTACGTTGATGCTCAAGTTCGTAGAGGTTTTATTTTGCCTGTTGGTATTCCAGTTGCTGTGTTTATCCAGATCTTTTAGGTGAAATAGTATAGATTTTACGAAGTGATAGTATAGACGTAATGCAATTAAAATTCGAAGTAACATTTGTCCATTTTTTATTGAGTAGAGAGATACCTGTGAGTTGAATGCACTTTTTCTTCGTGTGTTTCTATACCGTTTTCTGTGAGTGTATTAATCGAATGTCTGCAATAGAGTGTTGAAGGTCATATTGTGAAGTCCTGTTTTAGTTTCTCATTTCTGACCAAGTTTAATGTACTGTAAATAAACAGAGTGCGGGTATAACACATTAGAACGTGACCTTCATAAACAGACGCAGAATTTATGCGCGTAATCATGATATGCATACAAAAGTATGCAGGCCATTACAAAAGGACAGGTTTCAACCTTATTATGTACAGCTCAACACTTTCGGCAGGGGATAAAAATAAATAAAAGGAATTTTCTCGCTGGAAACTTTGCCAAGGATTCCCATTTTTACTCTTCATTGATGAAGCCACTTTCATTCGTGGCGGCATCAATAACACTCGCTGCTCACATCAGTGGTGAGACGAAAACCCATATACTATTGTGCAGACAGCTTTTCAAGAAAGCGTCTCTGAAAATTTGTGGTGTGGTTTCGTAGACTATCATGTGACTGGGTCTGTTGTCATCTTAACGATCCCGTTGTCCACACTGCCATGAGCGTCAATCGTTACTGAAAGTGATTCCTCTGGCTACAGCGATGAGAATGTTCATGCAGCATGACAGGACTCCTGAGTTTAGTCGTCAGGTGACACCCTTCTAAACATAACATACTACGGAAGATGCATCAATAGTTATGGGAAAGTTTCTTGCAGCGGTGGATCGAGTGTAGTGCGCGGTAGTGCGCGGTATTAATATGTTCGTAATCAGCGCGTGCGAATTTGCGATTCTTTAGGGGCCCATATCTCAGGTTCTATTCATCTCAGAGTGAAGCGGTAAAGTGTTCTGAATAGATCTTGGCCTAGTGATCATTTGTGTACATATTGGAAGAATGGGTATACTATAGCTGTCATATAGTACATAGTCAAAATTTTCAAAGTTACACACTTCCTGGAGCCCATCCAAATTGAGCAAATCAGTTGGCTTTTGTACATGACGTGTTGTTTATGGTGGGCTTTAAACGACTTACAAAAGCACCATTCATTTATGGGCGGTTCCTGAGAAAATCTAAAACAAAAACCATGATTTTTGGGTACCAAAAATACGAATTGTAGGGATGGTCACTTCGATACTTTCTATTCCTTGGAAATCTTCGAAACGTTTACCATATGTTATTATGATGATATTCTCAAGGCCGTTTTTTAATTTTTTCGATATCGTTAGGCTTTACCGAGATCCAGAAGTTGAAGCGTATCATAGTTTTGCACAAAACCACAAAACCCGATTTTTAAGCCGTTTTAGCACGGTGAATCGCAAATATCTAAATAACTAACCGTAGAAAATTTTTCAAATATTTACAATACATCCTGTAAACATTTATCTGTAAACGAAATTATTCAGTTTTCGTATAAATCATAGTCAGCAAGATACGGCCGAAAACCCGCGATATTTTGCTAGAAAAAATGCGTATTGTGCTGGAAGACGGCGTTCGCACAGCTCTGAAACTAACCATGCGATTTGAAAAAAGGTACTCGACGAAACTATTTTATTTTTGTACATCTTAGAGATTGAAATCTTCGGTCGATGAAGGAGTGATTTTTGTTTTCGTTTACTTTACAGTTGATATGCAGCATCCGTTTTAGTGAACTATTGCAACATATTTTAAAGTGTTTGCAGAGGTAAAAGCACTTTGCTTAGATTTCTCGTATGGTTGATTTTAAGTTACACATAACTCCGTATGAAATGTAGATAACATATCTAAATTTTATTTAAAGTTGAGAGCAGAATGATAATATGTGGTTCTTGAGATATCGGTCCGTCAATGACAGCACGCGACAGTAATAGGTTCGAAAACGCTATTTCTGATTGTGAGGTACGTATTTTGCGGAATAGGAAATGACTAAAATATTATGTGTATGTTGTTTAGGTGTTTGTCTGGAAAATCCGATTCCCGTTTTTGGAAATGCGTATTCGTTATCGAGATACGCTACAAAAATTATAATTTTTTGTACCAAAAGATCCAACTGCGTTCATTGGCAAATCTACACTTCCATTCATGGCAATTCGTCGAAATTTTTACGATGCGTTCTAATATTATGATTCCGGAAAGCTTTGAAAGTTTTTCCGATAACATTATCCATTATCAGATATATAGATTGCAAGTTACCGCACATATTCATGACAAATATTCATGTAATATCCGATCTGGCGTTTAATTATGGTTTTAACTAACGTAGCGAACGTACAGCAAGGGTTCTTGGTTTGGATGTCACGAATCTGTGTTTCTAGTCGCCGTTTATTCACCGATAGCATTTATAAAAGTTACAAATCATCGTAAATTTTTATCTGTAATTTATTTACTTATATTACTCACAGATGGCCGTACAGTGTGTGTGTGACAAAAATTTACACTGCCCATAAATCTACCAGGGGTGACCTTAGGTCTCAGAATATTTCGTAGTTATTAGAAAATTTTACTTAAAAATAATATACATGTGATGCAGTGTTATTAATCCCTTGATATTTGATCAACATTCTCGTCTTTCAGGCCATTGGACTTGCAAACTTCGTCAATGTAATGGTTGGATCAACGTGAACGACTTGAATTATTGTGAAATAGGAACATCATATAAAACCAAATTCTCAACTGTACTCGAAAATATTCATCATTTTCTTGATTTGTATTTTGCATATCAGGCGGACCTCATACCCAGTAATTTGTACTCGAAAATATTTAGATGCTTTTTATGGAACGATATTGATAGTGTTTAACAATGTTCTTTGAAATATTTAAGCGTAATTAGAAATCATCTGAATGTGAAGCTCTTTTTAGAAAGTAAAGTACTACATAGTCAATTTGGCCTGACATTTTTACAAATGTATCAAGGTATATGAAATACTATCCAAATTTTACTCACCATTGAGTTCATGTTATATAAGCAGTACACAGGAAAAAGACGGGAACTAGCTGAAAACTGCTCCTGCCGGAGCACAGAAAAGGCGAATATGTTCTCTGACACATAAGTGTGAAACCAGCTGCCTCAATCCTCATTCCGACTTCCTCACCAAAAATTTTGGCATGCGAATATGTTCGCGCTTTTTTTAGCTGAATGTGAATAGGACAAAGACAGTGCAACAGGTAGAGAGAGCCATAGACGATGGATCACAGAAAGTGTCAGTTCAGGAGAAAGGCATGTACATGAAAATAGCACTGGGAAGCGAAACTAGATGTCGGAAGTCAGGAACAGTGCCAACAACAAACTAAGACAGAGGCAGATAGTAGCAATTAGATCAAAAGAGAAAACAGTGAGAAACTGAGACAAATGGAGACCATACATAAAGCACGATCGTGCGGCTCTCCAATACTATAGCACAAAAAAAAATTGTCCAATTTTCCCATCCCCAGAACTCGCGTGCTTAAGTTTTCCGGTTTACAGGTCAAACCCCAAGCAAACATCCGCATGGACATATTTGTAAAGGAGACTCTAAGTGAGAAAGAAAGGATACTGGCAACAGGACAGGAAGTGAATGGACAACGTCAGTGGGGCAGAGAGACGATGAAAGTGGCAGAAACAGACAGCGGTGTGGAAAGGGATGAAGACGTTGGATGTTTGACACAGACAGAAAGCGGCAAACAAACGGACAGTGAGACGACATAGCTGACTATGACGGCTTAACTGGGCAAAAGTATTTACAAAGTTATGCTCTACAACGCGCGAATATGTTCACATGCCAAATTTTTTAGTGAGGCAGTCAGAATGAGGATTGCGGCAGCTGGTTCCTCACTTTTGTGTCAGAGAACATATTCGCATTTTCTGTGTTCCGGCAGGAGTATTTTTCAGCTGGTGACTAAATAAATAAATACCATTGTAACGCCGGGTTTACAGCTAGTTATGTATAGAATAAGCGAATTTTTATTTACCATAAAGTTTTTGAGCCGGTCCAGCAGATCCTCCGAGTTCGTCTGGTACAAACTCCCGTGGAACGTAATCGAAAAGAGTTTCCGACCCTGGTAGGTGAGTCATCACCTGGAACATCATCAACGAACGTGAGGAACTAGGAAAAAATCAATTTAAGAAAAGTAATGTATAAGGCAGTTATCGAATGAGTTGTACACTAGTTTGCAAAAGTACAAAAAAAGTAACATTGGCATCAACTGTTTCTATCGAGTAACACAGCTCTATGAGTACTGGACTATACATAGAAAGAACTGACACGGAACCGTAGGGTTTACACTAGATTGCAAAAAGTACTGAAAAAGTAACTTTGGCATCAGCTGTGTCAATCGAGTAACACAACTCTATGAGTGCTGGACTATAGATAGAAAGAACTGACACAGTACCGTGGTGTTGAGACTGTAACTGAAAGAAATAACCTCATGAAATATGAAACTTACACCGTAGGCCCTGCGATGTATGATTATCTCCTGAACATTACGAAAGATAAGCTACGGTTTATATTGAGATGTGTGAACAGCAAGTCTCGGCAGTGAGTACACTTGGCAGCATGATCACTTTCTGGCTACGAGAGTGTTGTTTCCACTCCTCCACTAGAGCGGATATCAGCTTCTGGTGCATGTCGTATTGCTGCAATACGACTCCTCAACGCCTCCTATTGGTGTTCCATTGCATATACGAATAATCAAAAACGTTATTCACCACCTCGGCCCTTACAGGGTGAATCAAAATTCGAGCACTCGGGTTTCGTAGCGCGATTCCTCACATGCTAGCTATAAAAAATGTCTCTCACAAAATTTCGTCCTGCGCCTATTTCGGGCAGTAAATGAACGTCGAATATTGAGATGCATGTATGTCCCATACGTCAGTATTGTTCAGAATTACACTACTAAACCAACAAACTTCCAGGTGATGTGGGAGGTGTCTTGAGGAACAAAGTGAGCATAGAAACCCATGCAGTTAGTAGGAATTTCTAAATTTAAAGGACATTTTGCGAATTCATGACCTTCTGCAAAGCGCATTCTCTAGAGTGCGAATACTGTCTTTAAAATGTAATACGGAATTTGAAATAACCGGGTTTCTATTTAGTCATTACAACATTACTTTCATATTTCTAACATTGATATTCAAAAATGAATGTAAATGATGGAAAATTTTCTGAAAGTACACACAAACCTGAAACCGTCCGCATGTGTAATGAGTCACGATATTGATTGTTATCAGATATTTTTCTACACCCTACTATACATTTTTCTCTTTACTTACTTTTCTGCAAATTCCATATGGCTTCTTGTTGCTGCATTCTTCTTAAAACATGCATTAGTTTAAAGTTGTGACTTCAAAACAAATCGACAGCAATTCAGTACGTTATGTCACTACAGCGCAATAGTGTCTGAGCACTGCTGACACAAGCATAACATGTGCTAGAACGCTACAATGGAATGCTCGCTGTTGTGATGCCTATGCTGCACTTCATTTACAAGGAAACACATTAATGCAGCTTTAGTGGCAGACAGAGTTTGATAGGTATGCCTGCAAACACTTTACACTGCATCTCGCCTACATAGATTACCTTCTGCTTGACAACGAATATTTGCAGGATTTTTTTTATTTTTTTTATTTTTGTTGTCATGTATTTCTGCAACATCTGTCACAAATAACATCATTACTATTTGTAAATTAGAACTATTACCTAGCCATTAAACAAGTTAAAAATTGGGGTCATAAGGCGTATGTTTTTATTTTTTGTACATTAGTTGTTCTGCGGCTTCTAGATATTAAAGTATGTCACATTAGTAATATATTTTTACGTAAGTTTGTTGTTAGCAGAGGTTATTTTATCGTATTTATTTGAAATCTGCGCTCATTATTGAGGGTATCTGTATTGCAAAATATACTTCTAATAACACGTTATTTAGAGTATATGAAGCAGGGTTTCATGCATACGCGATTTATTAGATATGCTTTTCACGGAGAGCTGTTCAGCGAATGCTACTGAGGGTGTTTGGTAGTAAAGTATAATAACACTACTGTGTGATTCATACAGGTACAAAAGGCAATGAGCATAAGGTATCAATGGAAAAATTAAAGAATAATAAGGAAAACAAATCGTTACAATCGCTACATAGTCAATAAAATATGTACCATAAATGTACACAGATATCAAAATAGAATAAACGACAACATTAGTTTAACAACATCAAATTATAGAAAAATAGGCCTACATATAAGACCAGAAAAATTTAAGTTCAAAACACACTTTCTGTACAGATAAACAATTTTCAATTGGTCAGAATTCTCAACACAATGCGATTACAAATTTGTCTTAAGATAAGAATTAGCACGTTTGTAAGTTCAAATTCAAATTTATGCAAATCTATGGGACTTAATTATCGTTGCTATCAGTCCCTAGACTTACAAACTACTTATATTAACTGAAAATAACCTAAGTACAATAAACCATCACCACCTAGAGTAGGTTGCGCCCGCATAGTTTACTGGCTCGCTGCCTAGGCGTAGTGGGCCCAGCGGCTACCCAGTCAGCTATGAGCGCGCAACCTACTCTGCTTGACGTCACACGAGAGCGCCGCGGCCTTCTCTCTAGGTGGTGGTGAACAAATACACCAATGCCCGAGGGAGAAAGCGATCCTTCGACGGCGAGTAACTCCGCACTCTGCAGCAAGGCGCCTTAGAACGCTCGTGCATTCATTCCACCGCGGCGTGAGAGACTTTACTTAAGACAAACTGGACTAGATTTCTAAACCATGACTTGCAGCAAAGTACTCTGATCCTCATATAGTGTTTCTATAAGATCTCGTCGCATGATGTAATAGTTATTGCACCTCTTATTGTTTATCACGTTACATTTCGTTAACTATTTATCGCAAGTGGTTTTCGATTGCATAGCATTTTATTTCCTGACGGTAAAGAAAATATGTATAAAAATTTGGTTGAAAGTGGTCGTTAGTGTAAGAGGAGATGTGAAACATTGTAGTCTGAAACGATAATTTTCCAAGCATTTTTGGCTTACCACGTCATATCCTGTATAACACGACATCGCGAACGTAGCATTAGGATCGCCGTATTTCAGTCATTTTTAAATATTCTTATTATTTTTACGAGTCAGATTTTGTATATTTTTGAAATTCAAAAGGAAAATTAATTGCCGTCTTTGTTAATAAAAGTATCAAAAAGGGCATAGAGTAAGACAGCCAAAACACTCTACGTAAATAGTACCCGCAGTTGGGTTAATCTCTCAGTTTAGCTCTCTTTGAGTTTAGTTCTCTTTGTAAATACTGCTTTAAGATCTCTGACTTAAAGTTTAGTTATCGTAATGTATGGAAGTTTTGGTAAAGACAGATTTGAAATCGAAGTATAACGCACTCCATGGTAACTGTCTGTCTGTCTCTCTTTGGCCCTTTTCCCGCACATGCAGTGTCGGCACTGTGTGAACGCGGATTTGGCATGTGTTAATATATACAGGGTGGCCGGATGCCCTTCCTGCCGCCACCCCATGTCCCTCAGGAGGAAATATGCTCCACAAATGTATGTGTATAGTGTTTTACTTGTGTGCAAGTGTAAAAGTGTAACAAATTTTTTTGCGAGTCGTGTAACTAAGGCGGAATTTCAGGAACCAGCCCGTTATTCACCTAGGGGGATGTGCAAAACAGCCTAAGAACAACATCCAGGCTGGCCGGCACTCCGACCCCTTTCGTTACTCCTTTGGGCGGATTCGAACCGGGACCGGAACGCCTCCCCGTCTCGAAAGCTGTGCGTCAGACCACACGGCTAACTGAGCGAGTAACGCACTTCATGGTAACACTATCTATGAATTTTAGATCGGGATAGGAGACAGGAGATAAAATTCTGCCTCCTGATATTAGTATGCACTAAGTCAGATTTGAACAGTAATTTTGTCAAGAAAAAATTATATTAAGATTATGAAAATTATTTTAGGAGAAATCGGAATTGGTACGAACTGTAAGGTGAAGCAAAGATATTTTGCACGAATTGGGGTGGATATCATTAAAACAAAGACGTTATTCATTGCGGCGTGATCTGTTTGCGAAGTTTCAATCACCGACTTTTACTTCTGAATGTGAAAATATTTTGCTAGCACCCATCTACTTAGGGAGGCATGACCATCCTAATAAAATAAGAGAAATCAGATCGAAAACGGAACGATTTAGGTGTTCTTTCTTCCCGTGCGCTATTAGAGAATGGAACGGTAGAGAAAAGTTATGAAACTGGTTAATAAACCTTCTGCCAGGCACATAAATGTGATGTGCACAGTATATATGTAGATGTAGATGAAATCTATAATTGTGAGGAATAGAATTTCCAAACTGTGAATCGTACTACTTGTGTATTTTTCAAGTGTAATAATTGTGAACTGAGCTTTACGAAAATATATAGACAAGTGATCTATAAGAAATGCCTCTACAAGTTTATTTCGCATTTAGCTTATATGCCCGTGCTTCGCAACGGTTATTTAAAGAGAGACCTTTGTATATCATGGTTTTTTAGGGTTCCAGATCTAGGTCAGCAAAAACAGAATCCTTGTTGGATCGCTCTGTCAAGAAACTCAGTTCTCCTAGCCAAGATGTCAGATTTAAGTAGAAGTCACTGTCGAAAAAGTTGATAAAGTTTTTCATAAAAAAAGTGAAATTAATTTTTGACCGTACTCCGGAACGATGTAAATTCATTGTTAGTTTGTGTTCATAAAGTTAAGAGTGAGGTGTGTAATTGTCTGACATAAACTTCTGAAAACACTTCTATCGTTGAGATGAGAAATAGTAATAATAATAACAGTGCCATGTATTGGTTCTATGGCGTAGTACTAAACTTTTTATCTCGCACAGTAAATGTACGCTGAAGTATTAGAATGTTGCAGTGTTGCACTGGGGAGAATGTTGTTATTCTATATGCAGTGCTTCATATTATACTGAAAGTATGGTAATTTAATCAACAGAGCAGTTCATGTCTGTTTAAATAAGACGTCATGGTTGTGTCAAAGTGCGATAAAGTAAGTCTGAGTTTTCGTTGAAGGAATGAAGTCAGCTGATAGTCTGTATAGAACTTTCCATTAAATACAGTAGTATTGCCAGCGAACTTTTTTGACTGTGTTAGCAGCATCGGCCACTCTGTCAGCTAATACATGTCCTCACATCCTGCAGTGATTACTTCATAAAGTACGAAGCTGAAATCGATTTTATGTAATAGAACTATATATTCAGAAGTAGGATTATAACTCTAAGTACAATTGTCTCTGCAAAAGAAGAAGTTTTTATCTTAATGTAGTCCGCACTAAAAGCAAGTAACTACAAATTTGAATCATAATATTGTACCGTACAATTATGAAAGTAGGGAGGTTTCTGATGAGTTTGTCGCTCACGTTTGTGTATTATCTCTAGTGGCAGGCGCAGAGCAGAAATATCTCTGGAGTGAGCATTCAGATGTGCATAACAGATTTTATGTCCGCAACATTAAGGTTGAAATATCACATGATATTGGGAAAAATCTACTGATTGGTCCTTTTTGTTCGATTAAAACGGATGACTATATGCAAATGGCCCTTTTAGCAACGTTTCCTCAACTTTCTTGTTGCTTCTGTGACACATTTATTTAGATATTATTTCATGTTACGTGGTTGCTCTGCGATAAAGATGTGGGGCTTCTCTGCAGCCAGTGCGGTACAAATCAATCCTAACAGCAACTAAATGTGTGGAAAGAGTGGATTTGTCTCAATATCACTTGGTAATTCCAGCTTAATGTTGAGAAGATGCACAGAAGCATATGCTCATTCCATTTAGTGGTTATACCCGTCGACAGATGACATATTTCTTTCCATGACATTTCAGAGCATATGGGTTACAGCTAGGAAGAAAAAAAATGGTGTCCTACCTGGACTAAGCTTTACTTGCAGTGGCAGTAGAATTGTACCCCTTCTTGTAGTGCATTACACCATATGAGAATGAAAAAAAAACAAAAAAAAAAAAAAAACGCAGCAACGCCATAATTAGTTATTTGGTGTACTATGTAACTAACATAGCCTCACTTTGTCATTTCCTGTACTTTGGCGTTTTCGAGGCTTTCCTAAACAGAACGCACTGAAAATGTAATGAGAATACACCGAAAGCAGTAATTCCATTTTCCTTGTAAACAATTCTCATGTAAATTAGAGCATCGGATAGATGCGAAGGAATATAGTAATGTTTGAAATTCAAATGATAGCCGCGGAAATAAGCACTTTTTTTCTTCCTATGGCATTGTAAGGCATGTGGGGCACAGCTAGTAAAAAAATCTTTTTTTGGCCGTACATGGGTTAAATTTTACTTGCAGTGGCAGCGGTTTAGTATGTTAACGTTGGCTACAAAATATTCGCTTGAGGGGGATCATTAATTTACTGATCGTAACAACATTATTTATTTCATTATCAACACTAAGAATTATTCCCCTCATTGTAAGTGATTTTTCAAAAAGAATTCAACAGCCTTTACCGACATCAATACATCGCTGCCATAAGGAAACTCGTAGCCCTTGTTTCAGTGTATTACACTTCAGTTAGGAGAATAAATAATGCAACAGCGCCATCTATTAGTTATTTGGTATACTATGTCAGTAACAGCGCCTCTATCGGATCTTTGCTATACTACACTGCAATTCAAGCATATCATACACCAGAAACTACAAAATACAATATGTTTTCTTCCCCTGATCCGATTTTAATGAAATAAAGTTTATATGTTGCCCCAAGGTACTCTTAATTGACCTATGAAACCCCATGAAAGTTCGTGTAGAACTCTTGGAGATTTGCTGTACTACACCATACTTATAAGCATAGTATACACAAAAACTTCAAATTACCATATCTTTCCTTCCTCTGAACCGATTCTGATGAAACTAAGCCTTGTTACTCTACAAACTATTTTCAATTTACCTGTGGAAATCCATGACATTTGGTGTAGTACTTTTGGAGTTTACCTTCAACAAATAGACATACATGATGGCTTTTAAGCAAATGATTACATTGTGATATCTTTATTTTCTGTGATCTGATTTTAATTATTGAAGCCTTTATGTAACCGCACGATGTTCTAAAGTTACGTGTGAAAGTCTCATGAAAATTCGTTAAGTAGTTTTGGAAATATACGTGTTCAAAGAGACAGACAGACACAACGGACATAGATAAACAAATTGAAATGACGATATTATTTTTTTCCGTGATCCGACTTTAACGAAACGAAGTCTATATACTGTTCAGTTACGCTCGAGTTATCTGTAACAACCCCTTGCAAATTCGTGAAGTAGTTTTGGAGATAAGAGGTTTTTAACAGTTGAAAAAAACAGACACGACGGTCACTGGAAACACTTAAAATTACGATATCTTTTGTTTTCATGATCCTATTTTGATAAAATTATGCCTATATGTTGACCCAAACTTTTCTCATGTTCCCTGTGAAAACCACATGGAGATTCGTCCATTAATTTTGAAGATTGAAGGGAACAGTTACATGCCTACATTTACAGATTTATTATTAGTATAGATTAGAAACCTTAACAGCATCTGTCGAATAGTTTTGAAAGTGACTATAAACAATATCTTTGAATCTTAAAAAATCGTATGTGTGGAATGAATAAATTATTAGCTACGAGGCGAAGGAAACCCAAAGTACAATTTTAACTGGAAGGAAAGTATCATAAACTATGAGGTAGATTTTTTTTGTAACTGGCTCCAATTTAAATTAACTAACCGGGAAAAGATAAAAGTTTCAAGTATTGTTACGTCAAATATCAAACCCCTTAGAAAAAGAAATTTCATTATCGAGCTTTACAAAAGTTTAAGTTACAAAAACAGGCTAGAAGAAAATTACAGACAGTGCAGTTTCTTATGCTAAATAGATTTCGAAGAGAAAAGCTAGCAGGAGTACCGATCTACCATTCCAACAGACAACCCAACTAAAATTCAGAGTCCATCTGTTCCATACGGATTAAAAAACCAACAGAAGAAGTCATTTACGCCTGAAATATCTGTCTGAGGTGGTTCTTACATCCATAGCACTTGCTGAGTAATAGTAATGAATATGAGATACCACGTTTGGTTCAGATGATCTAGTAGGAGGATCGTAGGAAAATATGTACAAACAAACATAGATGCATTCATTTTTATAATACATATAGATTAGGTGATGAGACAAATGCGCAAAATCAGCTACACAAACACCCTATATAGCGTCTACCGTGTACGAACGTAGGCTTTCGCGGTCATTATTGTTAACCTTAAAATTCTTCTGAACTATTTGCCGCGTCATGATAATAAAATCTTTCCAACGTTTTGGATCCGTTGGGTAACAAGTCAATATTCCTTGAGGAAATATCCTGCAACGGATCCAAAACGTTGGAAAGATTTTATTATCATGACGCGGCAAATAGCTCAGAAGAATTTTAACGTTAACCCTCTATCGTATTTAGCCCCTTCTGTGCGTCCTGCTACTGCTATAGCACGCAGGCTCATGATTAATGGTGATCTACGTGCCGAAATATCGTGACAAGAAGTCTACGTGATAAGGGTGCTTTCCTGAAATGTCGTTGAATGTGTTCTGCGCTGGGAAAAGTTCAGGAATCACATGTCAACATTTATTTTACGTATATAGGCTATCAGTGCTAAGAGCTTATTAAATATTATCATCTATAAAACGAATGCTGCATTATCAAATTATACTCACCCTCTTTTTCAACTTTTCCGAGAGAGCGGCCTTCGCTATGTTAAGAATAGCGTCTATCACCTTTGGCGAATTGACGAGATGAACAGCTTTTATTCTGCGACAGTAGGCTTCCTAGGAAATAAAAATAATAAGATTCATTAGACTGTTGAAGTAGACAATAATAAGTCGTTTACAGACATTCAGGGTGTTTCCAAATGAAACCGACGAACTTCGTGGTTGGTAGAGGATGGCTTCAGGAACAAAATGAGGTAGGGAACCAGTGTCAGGAAACGTCACCCAGCGACAGAATTATGGGTGCTGACTCCTGCCACTGTGCCACTCCTCGGGCGGCGAACGCGTCGTTCTATGCACACACAGACCAAGGGCAGGTCTGTAATAGGCCTATGTGGTTCTAGATATTTTGTATTTGCGAGAGATTGCAACGATCGCCGGTGGAGAAGATGGAGCTAGCAGCTGTATGAGCAGGCCCCGTTTCTATGAATGCAATGCTCTCTTGTCGTGATGGCAAATAGTGATGTACTTGGGCTTCTACCCATAGTTTATTGTCTCTCAAAACCTCCAACATAATCTCCAATGTTGTACGCTACAGCATAGTATAATGGATGTAACTAACAGAGAATGACAGCGGTGCTATGTTGTGTTTTGTAGACTCACGTCGTCTTGTGCAGCAGCCATCATCATTTACGCTGCTGTAGTGTACAGCGATGGGACACGTGATATCAATAAACGTATTTAACGGATGGATACACTAAATACTAGGAAAGAAAGCCACACAAGCTGCCGAAGGGGTGAACTAGCGGCAATCGCTAGCACCCATAATTTTGACGCTCGGTAGCGCCGTTGGGACGTTGGTTCCCTACCTCATTTTGTTCTTAAAGGCATCGTCTACCATCCCACGAAATTTGTCGGTATCATTTAGAAACACCCTGCATATTTTCCATCAATAGTTTCAAAATTTGTGCCATGCCTGACCTCAGTTATCATGCTCTGTTTTGAGAACAATTTACATATTCGGAATTGATTTGTACAAAATATTTTACGGTAGTGAAGTGGTTAATATCCGTAAACCAGTGAAAATTAAAGCAACACTTGGAATACAATCATGCACGAAACGCCATTACACGCACGCACACACACACACACACACACACACACACACACAGACACACACACTGGGAAATGTTATAAAGTTTTGTCCAACTGTGAAAATTTTTATAGTACATTTAATAATAGTATATTAATAGTAACAAAACTCATCTACCACCTTTATTGTTTCGTTACCTAATCTACTTCCTTCAGCATCGCCTGATTTTCTAAGACTGCATTTCATTACGTTTGTTTTGCTGTTGTTAATGTTAATTTTATACGCTCACTTCGACACACTGTCCATTCCATTCAAACGCTTTTTCAGGTCCTTTGCTGTTTCTGACAGTTACAATGTCATCAGCAAAACGCAATGTTTTTATTTATTCGCCCTGAACTTTAATCCCTAGTCCAAAATTTTCTTTGCTTTCCTTCACAGCTAGCTCGATGTACAAATTGAATAACATTGGATAAAGGCTACAACCATGTCTTACTCAATTCTCAACCGATAATTTCCCTTCATGCCCTTCGATTTCAATAATTGCGGTCTGGCTTTTGTACAAGTTTTAAATAATCCTTCTTTCCCTATATTTCATTCCTGCTGACTTCAGAATTTGAAAGAGTGTATTTCAATCAACATTCAAATCAAAAATGTTCAAATGTTTGTATAGTCTATGGGACTTAACTACGGGGTCATCAGTCCCTAAACTTACAAACTACTTATGAACTACTTACGAACTAGGACGGCACAAATGTCCATGCCCGAGGGGGGATTCGAACCCCCGACCGTAGTGGCCGTGCAGACCGTGACTGGAGCGCCTTAGTCCCCTCGGCCACCGCGGCCGGCTCAATCAACATTTTCAAAAACTTTCTCCAAATCTAAAAAAGTTAGAAATGTAGGTTTGCCTTTCCTTAATCTAACTTCTAAGATAAGTCGTAAAGTGAGTATTGCCTCCCGTGTTCCTAAGTTGCTCCTGAGGTCAGCTTCTACCAGCTTTTCCATTCTCCTGCAAATAATTCGTGTTAAAATTTTCACCTGCCTAAGCTTTGAGTCCTTTGGAATGGGGATTATTATATTTTTCTTAAAATCTGAGGGTATTTCGCCATCTTACACACCAGAGTTTTGTCATGACTGACTCTCCCAGTCTTTTGTAGCTCTGAGGGAATTTCATCTACTCTGGGGGACTTGTTCCGGTCATCATAATAAAATAAAATGAATATCATATTTCGATCTAGACTACTGTAATTACTATATTATTCATGATTTTCTGATCGCTGCTTTAATTTCCACAACAACAATGTTCCATAAAATATTAAATAGGAAATAGGTCAGATTGTGCAGGTGTTTTAAGAGGAAGTAACAACTTACCTACACAACTAAGATATTCGTATAGGGGAAGGGCATAAAAATTAATTTTTATATTAATACATATTGCCCAATACCTTTGTTACTACACGTTGCATGTATATTTATTTACTCCAGTCTTCCTTTAGTTCATCTCATCTTCCCTCGTTTCTCTGCCCCTCTCCTTCCTCTCTCTGTCCATCGCTTCTTTTTTCCTCTTCTCTCTCTGTACATCTTCGCCCTGTGTTTACCTCATTCTCTTCCTCCTCACCTTTGTACATCTGTTCACCACTCATCTTTCGATGCTCCTTTCCCCTGCCTCTGTACACTCATCCTCTATGTAAATCTTCTACTTCGCCCCTACTACCAGAATGTCCCGAAAAGTCTTGAAATATTCCACGATTTTCCAGAACATTCACAATATTCGAGAACGTTCTGGTCTGATTCGCAATTGTTCAGGGTGTTTATCAAATTTCTAGCATCTTCAGCAATGTTCCAGAATATTCCCTGACATTCCGGAACATCTAGGATGACTGTGTATCATACCGAAACTAACTGAAACGATGTGGAATGATTTCGAATAATTTGTAATGTTAAAAACATTTCTAGAGAGTGAAACTTCCCAGTACTAATATTATCAAAGTACGCCCTTCAGGTAAAAACAGGAAACTTCGTCATAAAGGAGGAGTGGGGGAACAGATAGCTGTCACTATGCAACTTCATTCATCGTTCGTTAAGCCGCATGCACATTGTATACTTACTTTTGGAATGTACTCTGATCAAAAGAATTAGGGTATTAGTTCATATATCTAGGATCCAAAGTATTGCCCTCGGCAAAATGAGTTAAAATGGTTCAACGTCTTCCTGTCAGTTGTATAGAATGGAGACAATAAAATTACGGCAATCAAGATAGTGGTAAAAACAGAAAGTTGATGGAGAGGATATTGGTGTTGACAAGTGTTTACTATACCAAATATACAATAGGAACCGTTAAAAGAAGGTAAGACTAAAGTCGTCCACGGGTAACACCAGCAAGAAAAAAACATATTGAGTTAACAGCCCGTTGAGACAGGAGGCTGAATGTAAAATCAGCTGCAACCCATCATCCACGCAGAAATATCAATACAAAAGGTCCGAAATTGCCTCTAACCACGCAGACCTATGATGTGTGTCCCATTAGAACCTCAACACCGTTTAGTCCGCAGAACTGGGCGGAGGAATGTACGAACGCGGGCTTTCGCGGTCATTATTGTTAAAATTGGAATTCTTCTGAGCTATTTGCCGCGTCATGGTGATATATTTCTCCAACTTTTCGGGTGAGTTACAGGAGCCTTCTTCAGGGAATGGTCGGAGGAACATCATGATTGGAGTCGTAACGAATGGCGCCGTGTATGCTCACAGATTTTATGTTCAGCCGGACAATCGCCGTTCCCTTATTTGGAGAGAACGTGGAACACCTAACAAATCTGATTATATGCAGGAAACATTACAATATCATGGTTTTGGGCGAATGATGTGGGCAGGAGTCAGACTTGGCTGATGTACGGTCCTCAGTGTACTACAGAATGGCGCTTTGACTCTTCAGAGGTATAGAAACGAGATCCGTCAATGCTGTTGCCATAGGAGATATGTTCTTTCTGATGGGCGATAACGCTCATCCTCATAGAGCTGCGCGGGTGGACAAAATGATTGAAACTAATAGAATTGAACCAATGGTGCGGCCAGTTTGCTCAATGGACAACCCGACGGAGCATGTCTGGGATGCACGTAACCAGACCAGCATGTCACACAACGTTCATAGAGCTAGAAATTGCACTCATGGAAGAATGGACAAATATGCCTCAAGACCTGATTGACAACCTTGTACTGTCCATGCCACGCATCTGTGCTACTGTACTAGCCCTCCGAGGTGATCACACGCCAAATTGTAGAGCAACAAGAAAGACCTTTTTACTATTATGGTAGCCCCATGGAGTCTTGCTCTAAGGAAACATCGCTATAAAGTATTGAATCACTTACACATTACAACTTCAACCAATATCTGAATAAAATACTTTACCATATGCTATTCTGTAAAATATCTCACCTGATAGCCTAATAGTTTTGAGCGGTGTACTTTATATCGAATAGTGATACTGAAAAAGGGCCTGAGAAAGTGTTACATACAGTTATGTTTCAAATTGACTGTTGTGACCCGAGAAAGTTGCGTCAATGCATTTGTTGTTTCTGGTTTTCGAGATTGAGGGGTCATTGTCACTTGAGGTCGAGGTTTTCACTGAAATTTATATTCATGCCCCCACCAAGAACGGTGGATAATACATAGTAGTGATGCTTTGTCACCATTTCGAATGCACAACTTATAACATGCCTGACATGTCTTAAGTAGGACACATTTCGGCCAGTAACAAGTGAAACCAAACGAATTGTCATAGAAACACTTGATATCAGTCCTTAAAATTTTGCTTATGGGATCTGTGGTCTCGTTAAGTAAGAATCCTCGTTTCTCATGACGTAATGTGATCGATGTATCACGTCACGTGATACACGAGGCCAAGTGAAAGATGTAACTTGCGTAACTAGCTCAAAATAATTAGTTGTTGACGTGAGATGTCATAAACAATACGCATATTGTAATGTACTTTATTCAGATATTGGTAACAATTGTTCTTCGTGACCCAGTCCGATATTTAGCTGTATCAACTCTTTTATTGAAGGTTTACATGGCGTTCTCTTACTGCGATGCACCTTGGGGCTACATTAATACTGAAAAAGACATTCCCATTGCCCTCTAATATGATGTCTCATCACCTCGGATGGCTAGTACAGCTGCGCAGCAGTGTAGGATGAACAGAGTGAGGTCATCAATCGGCTCTTCGTGGATATTTGACCGTTCTTCCGCAAGTCAAATATCCAGCTCTACAACAGTAGTGGAAGGCGCTGTCCGACTGCATTGCGTTTGCAAAGTGCCTCCAAGACGTACTCCATCGGGTTTAAGTCCAGAGCCGCGGCGGAATGGTCAAGCGTATTGAGGCGCTATGCTCCGATGCGCGACGCCTTCCCTGTCTTGGGTTCAAATCGTCCCTCGGGCATGGATGTTTGTGTTGTCTTTAGTATAAGGTAGTTTATAAGTAGTTTCTAAGTTTACGGACTGATAATCCCGCAGTTAAGTCCCAAAAGTTTAACAAACATTTGAACAATGATAGGTTCCAAAAAAGGATTAAGCCAAGATCGCTTATATATACTTTCTACCTCGATGACCGGTTTCGATGGGCTGTGCCATCACCTTCTGGTCTAAAAAGGTTTTACACATTATAAACAGACCAAGTAAACATTTGAACAACAACATCCTACAGACCTGTTGTTCACCAGGGAAGCTCTGCGGGTAAGAGCGTTATCGTCTACCAGATGGAATCCATCTCATTTGGCACCTGCGTAAGGCACAACAACAGCTGGAAGGATCTCGTCTCTATATCTCCGAGCAGTGAAAGCGCCATTCTAAACGACATAGAGGTCCGTACGTCTGCCAGTACTGACTCCTGCCCACACCATTTGACCACCATCATGATTATATGGTAATATTTCCTGCACATAATCAGGACTGTTCTGAGTTCCACATTCTCTCCAGATTAAGGAAAGGTGATTGTCTGGCTGAACACAAATACGCGACTCATCTGTAACAGAAACAGGCATCCTTCGGTACGACTTCAGTCCTGATGTTCTTCCACCCAGTTTCTTCAGGCTAAACTGCGTAGTGGCCACTATGCATACAGGCCACATTCCCCAAACCGATTTCTTACTTTGTGTTAATATTGCGCGACTGTTGCGTTGCAGCTGAGTTTCTTTCAGCTCCTGTCTCGACGCATTGTTAATCGGGCATAGCCGTCGTCTCTTGGTGATGTTACCCGTTGAAAACCTTGGCCTTGCCTTCTTTTAACGGTTCCTGTAGTGTGAATCGCGTCCAGCTCCTGGAAACTACGCTTTGGCACACCCCAAAGCCACCTTCACGTCTGTCTGTCTGTCTCCGATCAACACACGCTGCACTACCTGCTCACTACACTATCTGAACCCATCTGCGTGTGTAATTCGTTTGGTAGAGTAAACACAAGTCAACACTAACCACTCTTCAACAAGTTTTCGTTGTTACCACTTTCACGGTTGCAGTAAAGTTGTTGTCTCCACTCTGTAAAAAAAATGTTCAAATGTCTATAAATCTATCGGACCAAACTGCGTGGTCATCAGTCCGTAGCTTACAAACTACTTAAACCTAGGTAAACTAACCTACGGACTAACACACACATCCATGCCCCAGGGAGGACTCGAACCTCCACGGCGAGCAACCGCGCGCTCCGCAGCGAGACGCTTTAGACCGCTCGGCTACTCCACCGCGGCTCCACTCTGTAGAACCGACAGGAAGACCTCGAACTATTTTAGTTCATTCTGCCGATGACAGTATTTCAGAACATTAGATAATTGACCCCCAAGTGTTATGAACAATGTGCATCTCTGTCTCAATAGTGGGAATACCCGTCAAAGCATTAGGGGAGAGTAGTACACAGTGAAACATGGTACACAGTGAAACATTCCATCTCAATTGTTTTTAGTAATTTTTTTCTACTTGTTGGTTTCCTTTTATGTTTATTATGATAAGATACATCTTTGCCTGTAATGGTGGACAGTTTGGTTGATTATTCTTGTTTCTGTACGTTATTATTGGTTTTCGGTGGTCAGAAGTTACAGTTAACGTCTCTTTGTAAGTTTAATATTTTCGATATAACATACAGCTAAAAGAAATATTTCGTTTTGTGATAAGATACACATCTATATATTGACCAGTTTAGAAATTGGTAGATACGTAGATTAAGAGATTAACTTTTTCGTTTATGATGACTTTGGTACACATGAAATAGGACCATTTGCCTCAGATGCATCTATGACTCCTCCTAACACCAGAGTGAGCAGCTATTGAAGAAAAGACTTTGAGAGAAAAAGGACAGAGCTGGAAGAAAAGAAGTGTGAAGAGAGTCAACAATAAAAAGTGGTGTGTAAGTAAAACAGTTTGAAGTGAAAGTGATGAAGAAAGTGACGAGGATGAAGGTCACCCAGTGAAACAGAGATAAGTGTATCATTACGTCTTTTTAACTTGAAGCGAGATGTTATGATTGGTGACTACAGTTTGGTGAAATCCCAAAACAATGGTATGAAGTCTCATACCTTCGGAAAAGCACAAAAAAAGAAAAAAAAAGGAAAGAAAGAAAGAAAAATTTACTGGTTTTGTATTCCCAGTTGCAGAAGACATAGTATGTGTTTCACATAAGGACATAGGAATGATTTTTCGACCTGCGTTGCCCATGGTTATTAACAGACTCTCCAATCACCGGCATATTCGTTTCCAATCAATTTTGATGGACTTAATATTGACTGAGCAAAATTTAGTACATGTTAGTGTTTGTAGCTGTATTTAACAAAGATATTTATGTTTTATAAGACACTCACCAAGTAATAAATATAAAATATGGCAGCCGTTTCACAGTGTATTATACACGGTCCACAGTGAAACATTTGCGAAGATTGTTTAGAAGTCTTATTTCACTTATAAATTAATAGGAACATTATTATTTTTTGTTCCAAAATATTGGCAAGGCATTGTTATTTCAAGTAAATAAAGAAAATTCTTTTTGTGAGTAGTATTTTATACGAAATAATCAAAAGGGTAATTTTTGTTTCACTGTGTACAACTCTCCCCTACTCATCGAAGATTTTCTGGCCAGCGTACTTCGTCGGTACTCGGAAAATGGAACGTGCCACTCACCTTAAATATGATTTCGACGTTACGGACGAGACTGACGCTGGTCTTCAGCACGTGCGAGGCGGTGAAGTCCTTGAGGTCGAGGATGCATATGTCACCCAGCGAGTAGTCCTCGGCGAGCAACACCTCGTTCCACATTTCGATCAGCTTGTAGCTGAGCAGCGGGTCGAAGCGCTGAGGGTCTGGGGTCACGTCCATCGTGCACGTCACACGAAGGCCTTCAGGCGTCAGGCGAGGCAGCGAGAACGTCTTGCTGCGGACACAGCGACAGCACCGTCAACAAACGACATCACACAAAGCAAGACAACACAAAGCTCCGCGTTGTGACCCTCCCAGGGATAGTCGCCCCCGACCGACCGCCGTGTCATCCTCATCAATGGCGTCACTTGGCGCGGTGTTCAGAAGAAAACACACTGCTGCTTGTTGTTAGCTGTCTTAACTTTGAAACAGTACTGTTCACTCAAATTACAGTTGTTCCTACGAGGCTGAATGCACCCCATTCCACCCCTAATAATAATAACAATAAATATGCTTTTCTGTTCCACATAACCTAATTGAGGAGTGAGACTGCATGGTCATGGAACAAGTCAGTACATTAAACAAGAATGGTAATAGAAAATTTTTAAGTAGTCCTATGCACACGACAATCTTTTAGACACAGTGAAAAGAGTCAATAAATAAAAAAAAATTAGCTTAATTGTTTAACTTTCCTAGGAGTTCCTCGACCGAATAAAAGGAGTAAGCCATGAGGAAACTCTTCAATTTAGATTTGAAAGCATGTGGGTTAGTGCTAAGATTCTTTAGTTCTTGTGGCAGGTTATTGAAAATGGACGCTGTAGAATACTGTACACCTTTCTGCACAAGTGTCAAGGTGGTCTGATGCAAATGTAGATTCGCCTTCTATCTAGAATTCACCGAGTGAAAACCACTAACTCGTGGAAATAAGCTGATATTATTAACAACAAACGACATTCAAGAAAAAAAAAGTATTTTTACGCCAGTGTCAAAATATTCCCAGACTGAAAAGGGGTCGACATGACGTTCGTGAATTTACACTACATATTGCTTGAACCGCCCGTTTCTGAGCCAGAAATATCCTTTTTGCATCAGGCGAGTTACCCCGTACGTCATAAGTGAGTAAGCGTAATAGACTACTTTTCGTGTTGAAAAATCGCTTATTTCAGATGTCGTTCTAATGGTAAATGTAGAGGATTTTTTTTTTTTTTTTTTTTTTTTTTTTTTTTTTTGAACGAAATCCTGAACATGAGCTTTTCACGACAGCTTACTGTCTATCTGAACACCTAGAAATTTGAACTGTTCAGTCTCACTTATCATATGCCCATTATGTGTAATCAAAATATCAGCTTTCGTCAAATTATGTGTTAGAAATTGTAAAAACTGAGTTTTACTGTGATTTAACATCAATTTGTTTTCTACAAGCCATGAAATTATCTCTTGAATTACATTATTTGATACTGTGTCAATATTACGAACAACATCCTTCAACGAAAAGTTCTTGACAGAACCCTTCTCTTCTAATGACAGTGCCCGCTTTGACCACTCTGCTATAGCGGCGACTGCCTTCACAACGAGCGTTTACATTGTTGGGTACATTTTAAGTTGGCCGAACGATAAACCAGTTTGTTATCTAAAGGCATCGTCAGATATCTTCCCGCCTGTGCAGTTTAGTGGCAGCGTGGCAGATCGCCACGCAGGAGGCCCGGGTTCGATTCTCGTTGGATATTTTCTCCACTCGAGGCTGAGTGTTGTCCTCATCATTTCATCATTGTTGACCGCAAGTCGCCCAAGGGGCGTGTCCGTAGACTTCTACCAGGCAGGCCAAACTCGACCCCCAACTGGGGTCGGCCAAAAATTCCACAAGAAATGAACATCATCAGATACTGTGTCGGGAATTACAATATAGGCGTTACGTAATTCCAACCAATATATAAATTCGAACGTGAATTTGTTTGTTTGTTACGTTTTCACGACTAAACGCTCAACTCCTCTCCATGAAAACTTGTCACTAAACCTTGAGGAAGGATGTGCGCTGCTTCAAGGAGTGTGAGCTAAGAGTTTAAATTTTATGGAATGTCCACCACATTTGAGGTAAATTGAGCACCACGTTTTTGGTGGCACAAACTATTAATATTTTAGGGCCTTAAAAGATACGGCAATGTAGAGAAACAGTGTGATCATAAATTTCAATTACTCACTTAGCTTATAGTTGTTACAAGTTCGTTTACTGGTCGCTGGCCATAAAATTTTATTTACCTATTTTATTTTATTATTGCTTTGGAGAGAAGACAGTTCTTGCATTCGTGGTTTGCGCACACAACACACAGACATATGTATTGTTGTGGCGTGAAGTCAGCGCCACACGCCAGACGCACGTAAACGATCGTGCAAAAGGCAGCGGATGACCGGCAGCCAATCATATGCCGGCAATGCTCCTCCTGGAGGGAGCAACCGAGAAGCGCGTCTGCTACAAGCAGCTTTATCTAGGTCGACATGCGACTGGAAGGACACTCCGAACTCGACTGCGAACTAGAAAGTTAGTATGAGTCAGCGCAGCTAGCATCGTGCAAGAAGACGCCGCCGCAAGAGCAGGCGAACTTTCTCATAAACCAAAGTTGAGTATTCTGTATATCATAGTAAATAAAACTTGTATTACTAATCTGTATAGCTGTTTAGCTGTTCACGCATCCCATGCGTCCTGAGCAGATCCTTTCCCGAATGATAGGCCACCAAGAACAACACACACACAATATACATACATATATACCTTGATGGCGGTGGTCAAGACTTAAGAACAGAGTTATGAAATTGTTGTACAAAATAATGAACATCAATGTGACCAAAGCTGCTGCTAAAAACTATAATAATCGCACGTAGAAGCAGTTTGAGTGTTCAGGTGGGGGTTTTGATGCGGCCAGATATAAATTCCTCTCTTCTACCAGTATCTTCATATTAAACCTTTACTTTTCCCGGCGTTCTGAATGTTCAAATAACTTACGGGTATGGCGCCGTAAGTTGTTTTAACATTTTCGTATTAGAATAACACTTCAGCCTAACACGTTCAGTTATCAGTCGGATATATTCGGATTTTTGTCACTGCACTTTTGATTACTTGCAGGTTGCTCTTATTTTGTGTGTAAAGTAGCTGACGAGATACTGACAGATATGCGTCGGTGAGGACGGATAGTGCAGCATGCCAGGATAGCTAATTGCGTAGAGCGTTTTTAACTAAAAGAAAATTACGGTTGAAATACTTCAGACACAACATACATGTAAAATACAGTATCTAGACTTTTACTGCTGTCTTATTGCGTGATGTGACTTCTATCTTACTCATGCTATCAGTCGTCGAATGGTTCACAGTAGCAGATTTTTACTGCTACCTTATTGTGTAACGTAACTTCTACTTTCCTCATGCTACCATACGTAGAATGACCTTTATTTATGTAGTAAGGAACTCTCTAGAACAGTTTAGCTCTTATTTACTTTCATATGAAGTGAATACTTCGCACAACCCACAAAGACTATTCATCCTTTAGTTGTGTAAAATTTGCATCTTTGTTGGTCGCTACATTCATGTGTCAGTTATTGATTCATTTGCCTTATCTTTACTGTTATATACCACATTAGTAAAGTGTATTGTCTGCCGTTGAACAACATGAGTGGAGTAGTAACACAGCTGCAGGAAACTACCAAACTCTTGGAGGCTGTACGTTATATTCATGGTATGACATAATGTCGCAAAAAATACTTCTTATAGTTTGAATAATAAATAATTTTTCTTTAAAAATTGTGTCATATTGTATTTAACCTAAAGAGCTAATTGTTTCGTTAAAGACAAAAATTCGAACAGAAAGAGATTAAAGAAGGAGAAGTTAATTAATAGAGGGTATGTGGCAGAGAACAGGTAATAAAGCAAGAAATTGTGTATAGTGTGCAGTTCGGCAGTGTACACAGCACCATTAAGATGGCGGAGACGGCAACAGGGGTAACGAGACGGTAAGGGCCTGGTAACACTGCACGCAGTGGTGGTGAGTGAAAGATATTAATATTTACATTTAGCCGTTAGTGACGCATAATAAGTGAGCCGTAATAGATATTTGATATGGAATACATGTAAAGAGAGTAGTTAGATGTGTAACACTGAGGTCAAAAGTAAGCTTACTTTCACGTTACATACTCTTTTGTCTAACCCGTCTTTGCCCCGGTATCTATTCCGTTAATCTATCGCCGTTTTCCTCATCTCTCTGTCCACCTCTCCCACATCTCATCATCACCTACATCTCTCCCCTCTTTCACTCTGTCAATCATCCTCTCATTTACCACAGTTTTCTTCATCCGTCTTTCCCATACTCCTTGTCAATATCATCCTGCCCCTGTTCCCCACCTCCCTTTGCGTCAACCTATTTCCTTCCGAATCCCCCTCTCTCTCCGTTCGCCTCCTCCTCCGCCTATCCTAGTGCATGTCATCCTTCACTTATGTACAAAATTAATGTTTAGACGAAAGGTACCATGACTCGTCTGTATACTTATAAGACTCATTTGTTGTCTGTTCTGTTATAACTTAAGATACAGACAACCAAATAACGTGTAATTTGGAACACGTACACAAAATTACACGGGGAGGTTCTTAAACAGGTTTAGTTCCTCTCTCTCTCTTTTTTTTTTTTTTTTTTTTTTTTTTTTTTTTTTTTTTTTTTTTTTTTTTTTTACCAACGGCAAAATTTGAGAAAAAGTGAAAGTTAGTTATCAATGTGTCCGTGTAATTCTATATCTTCGCACTGGTCTTGATGAAAGTTTGCACAATTGACCTTCAAAACAAGAGGAAGAACACTGTTTACATTTCGTTGAGTGCATGGTGGAGGTTACTTATGGGTTTCGCCAAAATCCAGTGTTGCTCCAATCTTGATGAAATTTTGTGTACGCTTCCACAGAAAACCTTATTTTAAATCCGGCAAAGCCGGGTACTTGCAGCTAGTTTTCTATACCCGTGACCACGTGTATGGAAAATGTTACGATGATCGCGGCTTGAAAGCGCGACAAACAATCAAAGAAACATTTGTATTTATAAGCGCAGGATTCCCTTCCTCCGCAACCCCACCATCCAGCATACTTGTATTTCCATCCTTCCCGCCGTTGATGATGATTCATGAAATGTCTTTTTCCTAAAACCATATGTGACAGTTCCGCAGAATAGATTATCCAAATGATACCAGAAAATATAGTATGAACTAACGTAAAAGATCACATACAACAATGTAAAATATTTAGGAAGGTACATAAGGAGTAGATTGCATAGGTACGACGAGCAGCTCCCTGCCCAAGATCAGACAGTCCATCAGCAGGCAGTATACGTACGACAGCCAACGGTCAACGCGCTCCATCAGCTAACGGTGCACGGGAACCCCCCGATACGTAACGACGTCGCGGGGTTGTTTGTTACTGATATCCGCCTCCGTAGGTGATGGTGGCATTTATAGGACGCGGGTTCAGTAATGCCAGGGAATTTTTCCTTTGGTGGCAGGACTAGATCAAGTACCGGCCGCGGTGGCCGAGGGGACTGAGGCGCTCCAGTCACGGTCTGTATTTGTGCCGTCCTTAGTCTTAGTTAGTCCATAGTAGTTTGTAAGTTTAGTGATTGATGACCCCGTAGTTAAGTCCCTTAAGCTATACAAACATTTGAAACTAGATCAAGTTGTAATTAACTGAAGGCCGACTAATGCACTTTTTGATATGGACTGCCCACTTTACAACCGATTCATACGTGACATTTTACGTTCGCGTATCAAACTTTCTCGTATGACGGAACTTAATAAACTGTTTGTACAACGGAGTTTAACTGAATTAGAGCCAAACAAAGATTTAATAGGTTTCTTCCGGATAATCTTAATACAGTATCTGTATACTAAGACTTCAGCAACAAGAAATAATAGGCAATAAGGGAAAACTTAAATGAAATAAGAGCCAAAGCAGACGAACAAAATTCAATATACATTATACTAATTGGAGATCGAAAGGAGTTGTAGAGGAAGAATGCCATTCATCTTTCCACCTATAAACGCAGCTAGATCGCAATGTCTGCTTCTTCTTTTTTTTTTTTTTTTTTTTTTTTTTTTTTTTTTTTTTTTTTTTCCCAATTTAATGCATACATTGTATCAGGAACATTCGGCCTCACATTTTTATTTTTTATTATTTTAGGTAGCTCAGATGTTTTGAATGTCACTCTCCAAGCTGACAATCTCCAGTACTTCATTTGCCAACGGCTTTGCAATACTGTAGATAATTTCCAGAGTCACAGTAAATCTTTTGAATAATTTATAGCTCCACTTCTGAGGCTTCTTCATTCCTGCAATGCTTTCACTGTCTAGTTAATTTGTCTTTCGTACCTCATTAATGTAAAAACATTTCCGCCACTTAAAACCTTCGCCTTGGGCCGATCCACTACCCTTCAGCACCACTACCCCCTCCCCCGCTTCACCCCTTCACCCTAAGAACCGGCCCTGACTGAGTAACGTGATACCGTTTATTGTTAAAAATAAATTATGATTGCTACTTTTATGGTTTATACACATTTTCACTGTTCCTAGAATTTTACCTGAAATCTGTGAACAGCTCGTTCTGATAGTAAATTTGTGACTGGGTAATGTTTGAAAATCACAAGGGCTAAGGACAAGAAGAAACTTATAAACATAATAATTATCATATGCAAAAATAATTAAATTTTGGCAATACTTTCGTAAGAGAAGTTGCTATAAAAGAAGTTGGGTTAGATGTGCTTATAAAATAAAGAATTATAATTTTTAACTATTCAAATGCATTAAATTGGTAAAATAGTGCGAAATCTTCCTCGGTTTTTAGACCGGTTCCTTTCTTGTGCCAACTAGTTCATTTACAGCAGCACATTCACCCAATTCGTAAATCATATTTTGCATATATTTCAATCTCTGTCTTCCCAACTATTTTTTCCCTCCACAGTTCCCTACAATATAATTAGAACTTATTTCCTGATATCCTATCCTCATTGTTTTCCATTCATTTCCGTCCTCTCAATTTCTTCAGAGAACTTCAGTTTATCCACATTATTTCCAGCATATTTCTGCAGAACCACATGTTAAAATCTCTTCTTCTGTTCTTCGCTACTCTCTAATACACGGTCAAAGAATGATGTGGTTCAGGAGTACATTTTTAGAAATTACCTCCTCAAATTAATTCTAGTGTCTGTAATGATCATTGTTTCTACAGAAGGTTGCAAATTTTTCACTCTTCCTTACCTTCCGACAGTACATTACTACAAATGAGACACTTCTATACATAGATTAAATATGCCACTATGTTTCACGGGCATTAACAGATACTCACATCAAATCTTTAGCCTGTTTTAAGTCTGGGGCCTCAGGGTCTCGGTTCATCATAATCTCTGGAAATTTCTTCTTTAAGGAGAAGTAGGCGTCTAGCGACCTCTTCACTCGTTCCATGCTGCATTTGCAGTTGATGTACATCCTCTCCAGACGTTGGTCATCTTAAGAAGAGAACAAATATTTTATAAATTATACACAATACTGACAGATAATTGGATAGGAAACGATTTAATGAGAACGCTCCAAATTCCAGTTAGTGCCACAGGGTCAAGGGGTTCCACACTGCTCCAGACTCTACATCCAGACATGATCTATGAATAATCAAACTGAGGCGATGTTGAATTGACAATAAACATTTCTTTAAAAGAAATAATATAACAGGTATTCAACAAAAGTATTATGAATGGAAAGACGTCTCAAATTTGTACTACTTATTTACCTATTACAGAAGAATGGAAAATATGGTAGAAACTGACTTTCGGAAAGATCAGTTTGGATACAGGAGAAATGTAGGAACACGGAAGACAAAACTCCCCTTACGATTTATTTTAAAAGACAGGCTAAAGAAAGGCAAACATACATTTCTAGCCTTTGTAGATGTGGAGAAAGCTTTTGACAATGTTGATTGGAATACAAAGTTTCAAATTCTGAAATTAGAAGGGTAAAACAGAGAGAACAACTTGCAGTTATTAGAGTCTAAGGACATGAGAGGGACACAATTGTTGGGAAGGGAGTAAGACGGGTATGTAGCCTTTCAATTTTGATCAAGCTAAGACAGAAATCAAGGAAAAATTTGGAGATGGAACTGAAGCTCAGGGTGAAGAAATAACAACATTGTATTTCGCCAATGAAATTGTAATTTTGTCAGCAAATGATCTGGAAGAGCAATTAAATGGAATAGTTAGTGTGCTGAAATGAGCGCATCAGATGACCATTAACATAAGTAAAACAAGAATAATTAAATGTAGACTCAGAAACATACGAGAGGCTGAATAAATTAGTTCACGTGACGAAACGGTAAAGATAGTAGATTAATTTACTTATTGGGACAGTAAAATAACGTTTGATAGTTACAGTATAGATGATATAAAATGCAGAATGAAAATTGGAAGAAATACGTTTTTGAAAAGAGAAATTTGTTAATATCGAATATCAACCCAGATAGCGCGGAATTATTTTTGATTTTATTTTTATTTAAAAAGGTATAAATTACTTACATGATTACACAAAAAAGTTTCAAGTAATTTATTTCACAAACACACCATTAGTACTGGAACAGTGCCATCTTCCTGGAAGAACGTCAAAATTAATTTTTAGAATTTTCATCTGATGTATCATTATTATTAAAACACTATTTAAAATGAAATATAAATGTCGCAAAAATTAAAGAATGTTCAAGAAATATGAACCTAACCATGAGGAAATCTTCAGTATCGTCTGTTTGAATCTCAACTTTGCAGCCGTAGCTACCACTTTTCAATCAACAATAAAAATTAAAATTTATCTCTAATGGAACGAGAAGAATCAAAGAAATGGAATGAAAAGGTCGCAAGCGCTATGTGGGTTAAGTGTTAGGAAGTTTTCTCTGACGACGTCTGTGTGCAATGCTGCTTTGTACTAAAGTGAAACATGGATGATAATTACCTCACTTACTTTACTTTATCGTGTCAGGACTATTTAAAGGGTATCGGCCCAGTACTGGGTTACGTCTATTCCATTAGTATTCACGAGCCACAAATCTTCGAGGGTACACCGGTGTGGACATTTTTCACATGTAAGAAGGTGTTCCATATCTTGACTTTGTCCACAGTCGCAGTTTACACCAGTTTAGTTGATTATACCCCACTTAAACATATTTACTTTTACTGGGGCGACCCCTGTTCTGAAACTATTCAAGGTTCTCCAGGTTTTAAAATTTAGGTTTTGGCCGGTCAACTGAACCCGGGGGAGAGGGAAATTTTCAGTTCCAAGAAAACTTCTTCTAGACTTCAGTCGCATCTCTGGTGGTCGAGCTCTGTAGAGCACATGCCGCTCATCTGCGAGTTGTTTTATTTTCTCTACAAGTTCTATAGCGTTTCTGCGAGCTGTGGGATCTGCAAAACCAGCTGCCTTGAACAAGAGTCTGACCGGCGTTGGTTTCATGCACCCTGTCACTATCCTGCAGGTTTCGTTGAGGGCCAAATCTACTTGTTTCGGGTTAGCGCATCTATTCCATACAGGGCACGCGTACTCAGCCATTGAGAAACAGAGCAGGACATGCACCCCATTTGCAACCCATTAGCTTTCTAAGTATATTATTTCTCGTCGTTATTTTCTGTCTCGTTTTGATGCAGTGCTGTTTGTGAGTTAAAGACCGATCCAGAATCACGCAAAGTTATTTAGGGTGGTCTGTGTGCTCCAAGGTGTTCTCGTTCCACGTAATTTGGAATTTCCGTTTGGCTTCTCTCGTGCGAAGGTGGAAAGCACAGACTTGAGTTTTGGAAAGGTTGGGTCTTAAGGAATTTTTATTATAGTACGCAATTGATTTTAAGGCATTTTCAAGTTTTTCCTCTACTTCTTCAAATCTTTTTCCTTGAACACATATTGCAAGGTCATCGGCGTACATGAACTGCTTAGTGTGGGCCGGCGTAGATTGGTCATTTGTGTATATGTTGAAGAGCATTGGAGTTAAGACGCTTCCCTGAGGGAGGCCGTTATTTTGGTGCCTCCATGTACTCATTTTGCCCTCCAACAATACGAAGAACCTTCTGTTCTGTAACAATGAATGTAGGACCCTAACTGGATGGTAAACACCGAGTGTCTCATAGATTTTATGGAGGTACCTGACGGTATCGTTGGCGGCGTCCCCTGGTAACGTCTACTAGTAGACAGCTAATCCTTCCAATACCGGACTAAAGATGATAACTAGCTCAGAAAGGAAGAGGAAAGAGGTTTTCGAACTCTCTTGCTAGGTGGGTACATCGTGTAACTAACGAGGAGGTTGTTGTTGTTATGGTCTTCAGTCCGGAGACTGGTTTGATGCAGCTCTCCACCCTACCCTATCCTGAGCAAGCCTTTTCATCTCCTCATAAGAACGGCAACCCAACGAGGAGGTACTGAACAGAATTGGGGTTAGATTGGTAGGACAGATTCTTAGACATAAGGGAATTGTAAATTTAGCACAGGACGGAGGTTGTAAGGAGTCGTGTTCTCCTGACTTATCGATATTGAAATATTTTTCTTCGAAATATTGGCGTATTTTGGAAGATGTAAAATAGTCCACGTAATTCTGAAGAAAAGACATTTTTGGCATGACACGACCAAAAGTAGAGGTTGATTGGCATGATGCATTCTTAGACCGCAAGGGACCATTAGTTTAGCTTGAAGAGAAGTGTGTGACAGAGTAAAAGTCACGGAGATGACGTTTCGAATACAGTAATAATGATTGCTGTTGAATCTTCCTGGTTATATGGTCGTGGTCGAAGAAAAATATCTGCTCCTGACGATTCGTCCAGAGCTGCGCTGGACATCTTCAGAGGTGTTACTGGTAGCGGTGAGTCTTGCCGACTGACACAGAACACCAAGCCGACTGACGAGTCGGAGAGCGGTATAAATACTGGCTAAAAGGAGGCGTGGTCAAGTGTTCATGTGCACAGCAGAGATAAACCTTGTCAAAGATAAAACATAACTTTCGATAGTCGATGGTCAAAGATAAAAGTGTAACTACCTACTCTGAAGAGCCACAGTCCATATGTCATTAAATTTCATTGCTTCTTCCTTTCTATTACAATTAACCCCATGTTTGTATATTTTCCATTTGGTCACACGGTAAAAAAGCATTGGATGACTTCTTTAATTATCTGAATAGTGTAAGTCGAAAGATCCAATTCACTATGGAGATGGAAAATGACAATGTAATATCTTTCTTGGATGTTTCAGTTATGCGACAGTCGGATGGAAATTTTAAGCATAAGGTTTTCCGGAAAGTCACGCATACGAACAGATACTTGCACAAGGATTCCAACCATCATCCTCAGCATTAGAGAGGGGTCATTAAAAGTCTTATTGACGGAGCTAAACGAATTTGTACGGCAGAGCACCTAGATACCGAGTTACAGCATCTGATGCAGGCTTTTGAGAAAAATGGATATACACGGAAAGAAGTAAATAGGGTTCTGCGAGCAAGGAACGGTAAACAAAAAGACAGCAACAAAACACAACGATGGAAGAACATCTTTTCTCTCCCCTTCATTAAAACAGTTACGGATCAGATAGGAAAATTTTTACGTAAACACGATATCAGACCGGTTTGTAAACCAACAAAAATGATAAGTCAGGCACTCCGATCTGTAAAGGACAAACGCCCTCCTCTATCATCAAGTGGGGTGTACAAAATTCCGTGTTCTTGCGGAAAAGTGTATATTGGTACTACAAAAAGGAGTTTGAACACAACACTAAAAGAACACAAAAGTCTTTGCCGACTGGATTGAGAAATCATGTTTTCCAATTAGGAAATCATGAAGTGAAGTTTTCCGAAACGGAAATTCTATCAACAACGACGAACTATTATCCACGACTGTACAGAGAAGCAATCGAAATGTACAAACATGGGGATAATTTTAATAGAAAAGAAGAAGTAATTAAACTTAATGACATATGGACTGTGGCTCTTCAGAGTAGGTAGTTACGCTTTCATCTTTGACCATCGACTATGGAAAGTTATGTTTTATCTTTGACCAGGCTTTCTCTGCTGCGCACGTGAACACTTGACCACGCCCTCTTTTAGCCAGAATTTATACCGCTCTCCGACGCCCGACTCGTCAGTCGGCAAGACTCACCGCTACCAGAAGCACCTCTTAAGATTTCCTACGCAGCTCTGGACGAAACGGCAGGAGTAGATATGTTACTTCGACCACGACCCTATAACCCGAAAGATTCAACAACAATTATATCAGCCGGTCGTGAAAGCCTTCACTTCATGAACAGCAAGAATGTTCAAAATGAAGTGGGGTGCCGTTATTATGAGAAGAAGAAGAGGTTTGTGAAGGGTAGATGGCTTCATAAATTCAGTTTCTGGACTCAAGAGCACTAGCTGAAAACCCGGCGCTGCCCGGGTATTTATTTATTTATTCCTGTCATTTTTCAGGTATATATATTCCTTTGTGTAAGGGGTATATCTCTCTAAAATCTCTTGGGACTACAATTAGTAGTAAAGAAGTAATAGATTAAAACTTGGTGCATGATGGAACGGTTTTCCATGAACGTTACTGTTTACGTGCTCATATCTCATGAACTACGTGTCGGAATGTGATACAATTTAGAAGCTACATTCAACTATATAAGTGTATACTGTCTGTAAAATTTGCTGTCGCTACAATTTGTAGTGTTCAAATTATAAATCGTAACGACATACCGAGAACGGTAGTTTTACTCCGTAAACAGCGGAAAAATAGTAAGCGAGAAACGTTTTTCCTTTCATCATTTTACTATGGTTTCCAACGACAAAAAGTTTAATAAAGGTTTGAAATTATGTTTAAAGTTTGTTGCAAGTCACTGAGTACTGTCATTCAAATACAGTGTATTTCGAAAGTCTCGCCGCATTATATGGCATTTTTTGCTATTTCTATTGGTTATGACGTAATATCTTTTGAACCATATGCCGTATGTGATTCTTAACCATGCAGCAATTGTTACCTCACGATAAGGAATGGTTGTAGGAAATTGTGTTGACATCGATCCAATGGTGTATGAGAAACAGAGCAGCATTTTCGCAAAATACAGCAGTTTTTCGCGCATCTCATTGTTTATTACGTCATATCTCGTGAACTATATATCGTATGTGATTCTTACACTTACGGCGTCCTCATGGATTGAAGCTTACGTGTACAAAATTTCATAAAGTTTGGAACAAACCTGAAGATTTGTATGCAACACGTACAAACATACGGACACTCTGCTTTATATATTAGAAGATCTCGAAAGACTGCTCTTCTAGCCTTTATGACCATCTAGGTTCGCGCATCTCATTGTTTATTACATCATATCTCGTGAACTATATATCGTATGTGATTCTTACACTTACGGCGTCCTCATGGATTGAAGCTTACGTGTACAAAATTTCATAAAGTTTGGAACAAACCTGAAGATTTGTATGCAACACGTACAAACATACGGACACTCTGCTTTATATATTAGAAGATCTCGAAAGACTGCTCTTCTAGCCTTTATGACCATCTAGGTTTGCCTAAGATCGTATCAGTACATATCAAACAACATGCAGTTTTAATAAATCAGGATGTTTCGTAATTGCGTATATTCCGCTGTAGCGTGGAAAATTCTTTGTGGAAATGATCCTTTAGGCAGTGACGAAGCCATGTTGTCATAGTATCCTTTCTTCCAGGACTGCTATCGCTGCACGGTTTTCAGGAGAACTGAAAATTTTGGAAATTAGGAAACGAAATTCCACTGAAAGCAAAGCTTTGAGCACAAGCCTTTACTTGGGGTAGCTCAAGCGGCAAAGCGCTTCCCAGAAAATATCAAAGGTCGTGAGCTGGTGTCCCATTTCGGTAAACAGTTTTAACCAGCCAGGAAGTTTCAACAACAAAATACTTCATAATTATTGTAACGATTTGGTATAGAGTCAATGCTGTCCTACCAAACCATACCGGATATATGTGAATTGTTTTAGATAAGAAATATCTTGACAGTGTTCGGCACTGTTTAAAAATCGTGTTTTTCGTTGATAGAACAAAAAATAATTTTTCAAATATTGTTTTTACCCGAAACTTAATTTGAGTAAATTTATATCATCCGGTTAAAAGTCTGTTCGTGTCACTTTTTTCTCGGTCATATCTTGTAACATAAGAATAATTTTCTTTGTGGTTACTACCTACAGAAATAGAGACGAAGCTAATGATGCGGAAGTACATTTGAGATAATCTAAACACCGTTCTAAATGTAAAGATGATTACGTGACCCCATCACCGTAGACACGCTTAAAGTCGCCTAACCACAAACTATCGTGGCAGTTAAATATAAATTACGAAAGATTAAACTTACAAAAAGTAACATTGTGTTTCGTAATAGCACATTAACCTTGAAAAACATGACAGCTTTGTCCACAGTTAAGAAATATCACCTCAACTTCAAACTCTTGTACATTTAGAAGGCATTACTTGTTATTCAATAAAAGTAACAGACCTACAATTGTGTGACGACGACATCCCCATTTCATGGGAAGCAAATTGTGTATTATCATCTTGTGATGGTGTAGCTCTTGACTCTTTCGTGCTTGCAGTATTAGATTTGTGGTTGATTCCGCCTTATGCAAGACACCTTTTGTTTTGTTTAAATATCCAAACTAGTTTCGGCCCTTATTGTGCCATCTTCCGTGGGTTTCTGTTGTTTATTTTCTATAATAACATTTTCCATAATTTGGTTATACAATCGTTTGCACATCACAGACACGCCACACAAACAAATGCAACACCATACAGCCACCACAACAAGAAAAATGGCGATGTAAACAGTGCTGTTTCACAGAAAATTCCCACTGAAGACCATAAAACATAAGAACACGCCACAAACAAACAAGCATCAACACCACAGCTCAAATGTAAGAAAGCCAAAACAGCCACATAGAAATAATTTCAATATAACTTCCAGACTAATCTAGGCCTACAATAAATGTCAGTTTTCATAAACAAAAACGTCTTGTTGTTGGAGATGACAGGCTGTCAAAATTTGTCATTTCACAATTAATGCACATGCAAATCCTGCGAATGACACAATGTAAGTACCTTGAATAAATTAGGCCTAAAACATCTAACAAAATTGACAAACCAAACAACTTGTGTGTCTTGCATAAGGGGGAACCAACCATAAATCTAAATTGTGTATACAACACACCGCTTGCACTGAATGGCGTACATGAAATTCGATTAAGGTTAATGCATAAAAAGTAAGGCATGAGCATAATCGCAAAGGTCAAGGATACACTCAGGCATTAAGCGAGAGATACAGCACGATCCCTGGCTAGAACCGCACGGTCATTTCCCTCTTGCTTTGAGATGAAACTGAAATTACGATTCATTTTTAGGCGATGTAACACATATACTTTTCCTAAGTTTTCCTTAACGTACTGGTCATTCCCAATTGAAAATAATCCTTTCGGCGATTATCGTGTTCCAGACAGACAGAACGATTTTGTACAGTAGTCGAGGATCGTCCACAAAGTATGTTCCGTTTATATCGCTATCCGCGGAAGGCTACGACTGCAGTTCTGAGCATGCTCGGCAATTATCTAACCCAAGGAGAGGTCATGTACGCCATTTTCAGATCTCTGCCACCGAGTGTGCTTTGTAGTGCTTCTTTATAATATCTGCCGTAACTGAAAATGTCATCGCGTGCGAAATCAGATCTGTGATTCGTTTTCTAAATTCAAAGAAAGTAAAACCAAAGGAAATTCATCAACAAATCTGCGAGGCTTACACACAAAATGCTATGAGTGATTCAGTGGTTAGAAGAAGTGTCAAACTGTTCAATGAAGGGCGTAATCAAGTGCACGATGAAGAACGACGTGGACGCCTGTCTGTGGTTACTGATGAACTGGTTCACACAATTGAAGAGAAAATGCCGCCGTGTCTGAAATCAGATCTCAGGAAGTTCACACTCAGTGCCCTTGCTATGGAACTTCCGCGAATCTCACGATCGCTAATTGTTGCTGAAAAACTGAAATTTCTAAAACTTTGCTCACGTTAAGCACTAAAAATTCTTATTGATCAAAAAAAAAAAAAAAAAAAAAAAAAATGGATTGACAATGCACTTCTGTTTTTGGCACGCTACAATGAAGAATGCGATGTTTTTCTTTCTCCGATAGCCACGACGGATGAAACTTGGGAATCGCACGACACCATAGAAAGAAAACGGCAATCAATGGAATGTAGGCATACGTCATCCCCAACGAAGGTTAAGCCTATGCAAATCTTGACTCCTCGAAACGTCATGTGCACCTTTTTGTGGAAGATAAAAGGCATTTTTCTGAATGATTTCTTAACATGAGACCAAATAATCCATGCACACGGATTTTGCGACACCATCAAGAAATTGCGCCGCGGAATATACAACAAGCACCTGGCATTACTGTCAAAAGGTGTTGTTTTCTATCCAAGATAATGCACGACCTCACATGGAGAATGTGACGAACAACACTTACTGGAACACGCCAGATGTATTGAGTAGCATTGTCCGTTAATGTTTCATTTATAAATAACAGATCGATTTCAATCACATAGTGACCATCTTCAGTGTATCCTTCAAACAAGCATTGTGAATGCTCTGAATGTAACTGCCAATGTGAATGAAATCGATCTGTTATTTATAAATAAAACATTAACGGCCAATGCTGCTCAATATATCTGGTGTGTTCATCATTGTATGGTCGTTGAGCATCGTCCTGGAAATGGAATCAAACCAAAAAAAAAAAAAAAAAAAAAAAAAAAAAAAAAAAAAAAAAAAAAAAAAAAAAAAAAAAAAAAAAAAACACTTACTGGAATTTCATTGGGACCTGTCTGATCATCCTCTGTACAACCCGGACCTGACTCCTAGCAACTTTCATGCCTTATTACACCTCAAATCTGTCCTTGGTGGTCAACACTTCAACGATGAAGAAGGCGTACTAAAACTTCTGTCACGCTATGACAAGTGCCTACAAAATTTCGGAAGCTAAGTTACCACTCCCATGAACCACAGACATTGCCGAGGTGGGGTGGCTTGCGTGCCTCAACGATACAGATAGCCGTATCGTAGGTGCAACCACAGCGGAGGGGTATCTGTGGAGAGGCCAGACAAACGTGTGGTTCCTGAAGAGGGGCAGCAGCCTTTTCAGTAGTTACGGGGGCAACAGTCTGGATGATTGACTGAGCTGGCCTTGTAACATCAGCTAATGTGGCTTTGCCACACAGCTACTGCGAACGGCTGAAAGCAAGGGGAAACTACAGCCGTTACCTTTCCCGAGGACATGCAGCTCTACTGTATGAACATATGATGATGGCATCCTCTCGGGTAAAATATTCCGGAGGTAAAATAGTCCCCCGTTCGGATCTCCGGGCGGGGACTACTCAGGAGGATGTGATCATCAGGAAAGACAATACTGGCATTCTACGGGTCGGAGCGTGGAATGTTAGATCAGGGGGAAGAATTAAAACATTGCGTTTTGCCGACGACATAGTAATTCTGTCAGATACAGCAAAGGACCTGGAAGACCAAGAGATGGGTACAGTAAGCAGATTCAGGCAGATGTAGGTTGCCGTTCTTATGTGGAGATGAAGAGGCTTGCTCAGGATAGGGTATTGTGGAGAGCTGCATCAAACCACTCTCCGGACTGAAGACCACAACAACAACATGTAGAAAAGTAGTTTAACAGTTGAATTATTTTGTACAATAAATATTTTTTCTGCATCTATACAGGTTTATTTTATATAACCGAAAAGAACATTGTGGACATACCTAGTATTTGTTCCTGTGATGTGATTTTATGACGTACCGAAGCTATGTTGAATGTATCTACGAAACCCCTCTGAAACTATGCCTAATTATTTCGTAGACTGAGGTATCCACAGAGACAAATAGCGAACACGATGTTTCTCTAGTTCGTTATCAGATAGGCATTATCATCCTCTTAGACGTCGATTATTTAAACTTGTCTGTCACCCTCGACAGAAAATGATATCTTACTGGCTTTGATGTAAAATATCTTGTTGACATCCTGCTGATGGCAGCAACTGCTGAAACCCGTAGAACATAAAATATAAAAATATTTTTCAGCCTTTGCATAAGAATGATTTTTTTCATAGTGAGGATCAGTTTGGGAACTAAAGTGATGTTGCTAGTTATTGAAAGAAAACACTTAAAAAGAGACATCTAGATTTTTATTAAGGATTATTTTTGTGTAAAAAGATGAAGTTATGATTTAATGTAATTAACTACTTTATTTCCAGGAAAACAATTAAAATTAAAAAAGCGGCAAAGGGTTGAAGTGCCGTGCCTACTTGACTTTAAGCTGACTCAGTTCCGTAAGTTATGGTCGATACTCTCGCGTCATAAGAAATGTTGTGAAGTGTCGGTAAAATGCGGTCTATAGTGATTGACTGGAAAAGATGGTTGGAATTTGTCTAGAGCATTCACACACTGTACCATTAACTGCGACACCTAGGCGCTGGCTGCGTCGTCTCTGCTGTAACCAGAACTACTATTTTTCTCTGCCTGCCAATATCATTACTAGAACAGACGGAATAAATTAAAACGTCACGTGTTTTACTGAAGTTGAACTGTATTTTAATCTTAGCAGATGTTCTTTTCCATGCATATAATTTTATATCACATTATATTCAAACACCATGGCAGATACTACTACAATAGCATGGAACAAAAAGTAATGATTAACGGCTAAAGATGCTGAAGGCAATGGAAACCACCACATTAGAGACACATACTGTGAATCTGCAGGATATGTGACCTACAACGCAAACAAGGAGCTTGATCGTGTAGACATTTGGGACAGGTTTCGGATTAATTCCCCATTCTGATCCACGCGGGAAAGAAGGGGGTGGGGGAAATGAGAAGGGAAAGGTGATGATAAGAAAAAGATTCAGTAACCAATGAAGTGATAGTATTCCACGAGACAAACTTACAAACTGCTTATGAACTAGCTAATACTAAGAAAGGCACAAACATCCATGCCCGAGGGGAGATTCGAATCTCCGACCGTAGTGGCCGTGCAGAACGTGACTGGCGCGCCGCAGACCGCTCGGCTACCGCGGCCGGCTCACGCAGGAGGACCGCACAAATGAACAATCATTTGATCAATGTACTAAGTCCGAAATGGAGGACATAGTAATAGGTATTTCCGGTGTAGAGAAGCTGCTGAGAGAGCTAAATAGGAAAAAGTCTCCTGGTGCGGATGGAATACCAGTTCGGTTTTACAAAGAATATTCTGCGACATTGGCCCCTTACTTATCTTGCATTTTTCGCGAATCTTTAATTCAGCGATAAGTTCCTAGTGATTGAAAAAGAGCAGGTAACTCCCGTTTATAAGAATGGAAAGAGAACTGACCCACATAATTACAGGCCAATATCGTTGACATCAGTTTCCTGTAGAATTTTCTTGCATATTCTCAGTTCGAATACAGTAAATTTCCATGAGACGGAAAAGCTTCTTTTTATGAATCAGCACGGAGTTAGGAAACATCGTCATGTGAAACTCAGCTTGCTCTTTTCACACACATCTTGCGAGACATGGACGCAGGGCAACAGGCCGATTGTGTTTTTCTCGACTTCAAAAAGGCGTTCGTAGCGGTGCCATACTGCAGACTGTTAACGAAGCTTATGGAATACGTTTACAGATTTGTGACTCGCTGGAAGACTTCCTAAGTAATAGAACACAGTACGTTGTTCTCGACGGCGAGTGTTCATCAGGGACGAGTTTATCGTTAGGCGTGCCCCAGGGGAGTGTGATAGACCTCTATTATTTTCTATTTATATAAATGTTCTTATGGACAGAGTAACTTGTAATTTGTGGCTGTTTGCTGATGATGCTGTGGTGTATCGGAGGGTGTCGTCTTTAACTGACTGTAATAGCATACACGATGACGTAGACAAAATTTCTCTAGCTCTCAATGTAGAAAAATTTAAGGTGATTTGCAAGAGTAGGAAAAAGAATCCCATAATGTTCGAATACAGAATTAGCAGTGAGCTTCTTGACACAGTCCAATCGTTCAAATATCTAGGCGTAACATTGCAGAGCAATATGAAATGGAAGAAACATGTAAGGACAGTTTGAGTAAGGCGGACAGCCGACTTCGGTTTATTGGGAGAATTTTGGGAAGATGTACTTTATCTGGAAAGGAGACCGAGTATAAAACGCTTGTACGATCACGTCTTGAGTATTTCTCAGGTGTTTGGGATCCGCAGCAGATCAGTTGAAAGGAAAACATAGAAACATTTCAGAGGCGACCAGCTAGGTTTGTTACTTTTAGGTTCGACCAACGCGCGATTGTCATGGAAATGCTCCGGGAACTCAATTGGGGATCGCTGGAGGAAAGACGACGTTCTTTTCGTGAATTTCTGTTGAGTAAATTTAGAGGGCCGGAACTTGAAGCTGAGTGAAGTATGATCTGGCTGCCGCCTACTTACATTTCGCGAAGTCATCACAAAGACAAGATGAGGGAAATTAGGGCTCGGACGGAGGCATATAGGCATTATTTTTAACTCGTTCTATTTGGGAGTTGAATAGGAAAGGAAATGCCTAGTAGTGGTACAACGTACCCTTCGCCAAAGATTTCACGGTGGATTGCGGAGTACGTATGCAGATGTAGATGTAACACCTTCCACAATCGAATGAATATCAGACAGTGATCATGCTCTCAGTCTATGGTAAGAGTGTAATCCAATGATTCGGACTGTACACACCTCTATGCAATTGTTGCACGATATTAACAGTTGCAGAGACAGTAGATAACATTTCCTCGTACTTTGAGGCTCAGAAATATTGACGAATCTCATATACGAGAGTTACTAGTGATGTCATATATGACTGTTTTAAACTAATCATAGTAATCAACTGTTCAATTGATTGTAAATATATGGGACATCTTCATTGGTTAATAGTCCCTAGGCTCACAAAATACTTAATCATAGAATGAAGGCCGCTTTACCTCGGAGAATGCCTGCCGAAGTCGAAGGCGAAAAGTCCGGGAGAAGTTTTATGAATGGACCACATCATCTCAACCCGGATATTTCAAGTGTTCTTAAACTAACTGACCTTTGGAAGGAAAACACACACACATACACCTATGCCCGAGGGAGGACTCGAATCTCCGATGGCGAGCAACAGAGCGCTCAGCAGCAAGGCGCCTTAGAACGATCAGCCTCTCCATCCCGGTATCATAGTAATTATTAGTTGTAACAAACAACCCAACCTCCACGTGTGTGGCAGTAAGATCGGTACCAGACGTTCCCCGAAGAATTTTCCTTCTACAACTACTTTTCATAGCATTTTCTGTTTTTTTGCTGAAACTGGAATCGTTAAACCTAGAGAAAGAGATCTACGTTTATTTTTTTGATATATTGCCGTTTTTCAAGAATTTTCGACTCATTTTTATTTTTGTCGATTACAGAATCATCCATAGTGAAACAAACACAAATTAGGCTTCATACAATAGGTACATTTTATGGAGAATCGACATCTGCAATAAAAATAGGGGTTCCTATTTAAGATTTCAAAGACACACTCCGTACCGCCCATTTGTGTGATGCAAGGGTCGAGCTTTCTGTTAATGGAAGTAACTACTTTTTTTTAATCCGATTTCAACTTTTCCAAATATTCCAAAAAACAGTTTGAAGTGCCTCACTCTGTATATTTCTCCTCATTACCTTTAGGTCTCTGTCTCTCAAAATTTCGAACATCTTGCGGTAAATAACATGGTTTAACTCTTTTTCCAAATCAAGAAATCTATGCGACTGTCTCTCTTTTTTTTTGGGGGGGGGGGGGTTGTTGTTAATGAATGGCCGCCTTGAGGTGAATAACTTTTATTACAACTTTTTAAAACGTAATTAGTATTTTTCCAGATACTTTGAAAATGATGTTCACATACCTCAGAGTATATAATATGTATAAAAACGAAGAGGTTTTTTGCAACGTCCAGAACGACGTTTCGTTAAAACACCGGCCTATAGTCTTTCACTCGTCCATTATATGCTAGGAAAACGCAATAACGGGAATAAGAGAACATTAAGAGAATAGTATCAAAACACTAGGTGAAAGGATATAAATGATAAGATTCGCTGATGACATTGTTATTCTCAGTGAAAGTAAAGAAGAATTACGCGATCTGTTGAATGTGCTGTGTAGCTATCTCAGTAAGGAGTATGAGCCGAGAGCAAATGTTAAAAAGGCAATAGTAACGAGGAGTAGTACAAATGACACTACCGAGAAAATTAACCACAAAATTGGTGATCACGACGAAGAGAATATTGAGGAATTACGCTGCGTTGAAAGCAAGATAACCCACGTTGGCCGAAGCAAGAAGAACACAAAAAGTAGACTGGCACAGATTAAGAGGGTGTCATTGTTCAAACAGAATCTTCCGCTGTCAAACAATGATCTCAGTATGAGAGAGAAATTTTTGGAAATGTATGTTTAAAAAACAAAAAATTTTCAAATGTTTGTATAGCCTATGGGACTTAACTACGGGGTCATCAGTCCCTAAACTTACAAACTACTTATGAATTAACTAATACTAAGGACGGCACAAATATCCATGCCCGAGGGGGGATTCGAGCCCCCGGCTGTAGTGGTCGTGCAGACCGTGACTGGAGCGCCTCAGTCCCCTCGGCCACCGCGACCGGCTTTGAAAAACAGATGTGTATGGAAGTGAAACATGGACTATGGGGAAGCGGAAGAGAAGTAACATTTTGTTTTTGAGATGTGGTGCTACAGAAGAATGTTGAAAATCAATTGACTTACAAGGAACGAGGAAGTTCAATGTAGGAACGGCCACGTTAAAACTACCGACAAGAAGGAAAGGAAGGGAGGAAGATTAGGATTTAATGTGCCGTTGATATCGTGATCATTAGAAACGGTGACCACAATAAGAAATAGGATGATGGAACACGTGTTATGACACCAGGAAATAAATCCCATGCTAAGAGATTGTTCGAGAGTGTAGAAACTCTAAGGGAAGGCAAAGACTGGGATACATCATGTAAGAAACTGAGAACGTAGAGTGTAAGGAGAAAATTTCGAGTGGGATTAATTTCTGAAACGAAATGTAACTGCAGAAGAGGAATTCTTGGATGGTTGTGACATAAAACTGTTAAAAGAAATTAGTGCGTCTCAATTTCACGAGCGAACACGCGAACCTGCAGTACCGTTCTTGGAGACAAGACTCACGTATTCGCCCACCCGAGGCTGGTAGGCACCAAACCGAAATTATCTACTACAATGGGGCTTCCCTCTCAGCGACACACATAACGAAATAAGCCTATGGGTGGGTCCGACTGCTTCTGTGATCAGATATCACTATTCTTACTATATATTAAAAACTAAAGAAATAATTTAGGAATTGGTATCCAATAGTTTCGGTCCCTTTCCGAACCATCTTCAGGATTGTAACATTGCAAGGAAAGCAATAGTAATGGCTCGGGAAGGAAATAAAAAAATAAAGACAACGCTGGATCGAGAAAGATTAGAAAAAGTGCAAAGCTTTAAAAACCTTCGTAGCAGTATGGAAAGTGACAGCCAGAGAAGCACAGAAATTGAAATTAAAACCAAAATTGCTATGCCGAAAGAAGCAGTTTATAGAGACAGAAAAAAAGAAGTGCAGCAAACTGGACAAAGACCTAAGGAAAAGATTAATATGACGTTTCGTATGGAGTATTCTTCTGTATGGTGCTGATACTTATACGTCGAGAGAGGAAGATAGGGAATGTCTGCAGTTTTTTGAGACGAGGACATGACTGACGATGAAAAGAATAAGCTGGATGGACAGAGTGAAAAATGAGAAGGTGAACAAAGGCGATTATTGGCTGTAATAAAAAGTAAAACACGAAAGGTCATTGGCATATTTTAAAAATGAAGGAGGGACTTTGAAAACAGTGTTGCAGGGCTTTGTGGAAGGGAAGATAAGACGAGGAAGGAAGAAATTCCGGATCCTTGATGATGTGATTGTTGGCAATATCTGCAGCAAAACTAAGACTGAGCAATGGATCGTAGAAAATGGTGGTGCAAAGGACCTAGTAGCGTAGCAGAAAACTGATGATGAAGACGACTACACTCAGACCATTAATTGTAAACACGATTAGATCCACAAAACGTGAATACCCTGCCATTTTTATTCTTAAAGCGACATTTACTAGATAGTCACTGAATAATGTGAAGCCAAAACCGGATGTAAAGCTATGGAATATCTTAAATAACAGCTCGAAATTAATCAATTATGCATATATTTTTTATTGTTTCACTCTAGGGGTAAACAGCACTCTTATATTTAAATTCATATACAAAACAACAGTCTACAGTGCAATTATTTTTATTGGTATCCAATAGTTTTGGTCCTTTTTCGGACCATCTTCAGGATTGCAACTGTGAAATGCATCATAGTTACATTTAGAGGACCTTCAAGCAACATAATTAAGTTAATAAAGAGAAATGAAATGATGTTATACCCATTAATGTCGTGGAGCTGGGCATGTGCTAGGGAGCCTTCCAGTGCGTGATCACGTAAACCACTATACAACACGTTTAAGATGGTTCTCTTTATCCTTAACTTCAGTACAATATCTTAATTTTATCTTTTGACGATTAATTAACAGTTGTGTGTTTCATTTAAACATCACTGTCATTCTAGGACGCCATTTTTGCACATGACTTTCCTAATGTTTTATATTGTTTTTTAAACGAAAATGCCAACCTAAAGCATTGTACGAGAGATTAAGAACTTATTAGAAATGGTTTTGCTTGCATTAAACTTGATTACAATAGAGTTGTAAACAGTTAACTAGTAAAATCAACCTTTCTTTGAATATTACCAAGAAAGCAGTAGCCTTACACATATTTCAATGAGAAATGAACATAACAGTTTTGGAATGCAAAGTAAGCTATCTTGAATTGTTTTCTATGTATCTTAAATAAGTTTTATAGCAGATTTGCATATAACACTGAAGAACAACTTACAGAATATCTCTAAAAATATCGATAAGAACCTGGCGCAATTAACGTCAGTATCTTCATTTTACATATCAAAAAGATGACCACAATTATTTTATCTCATATCACAACAAAGAAATGTATAGTTAATTATAATCATATATTTTTTGCTGAATTTTGTTTGTAGTCTTTTCATTGGCTACCAAAGATGGGTGTAGCTGGCAAAGGGGCGGAGCCTCAGCCATTTAAGAGCAGTAAACCTTTCTCCAGCCAGCAGTGACGCACTGAAAGGATCCCAAACACCTGCCAGCTCCACGACATCAATGGGTATAAGATCAGGATTATCTGAAATTGTCGATATTGGAGACGAGCAGATAGTTTTATATTATCCAAAATGAAATTCCAAGATCGCAAATTAAGAATTTATTGACTAGGACCGGTGTCGGTGAACTGTGTCACTATTATCTGGTCATATATACTTTACAAGTTAGTCATCTGTCAAAAATATAAAAGACATGTAAGAAATAAAGTCAAACATAAAAAATAACATACATTGGGATTAAGAGGCACTATCCCTACCTTACTAAAAGGGACATATAATAGTAAGTCCAGTCGGCTCCGGTGGCCAAGCGGTCTGAGGCGCTCCAGTCATGGTCTGCACGGCCACTACGGTCGGGGTTCGAATCACCCCCCGGGCATGGATATTTGTGCCATCCTTAGTATTAGCTAGTTTATAAGTAGTTTGTAAGCTTAGGGACTTATGACCCCATTGTTAAGTCACAAAAGTTCTACAAACATTTGAACATTTGATTTTAATAAGTGGAACATAGAACTTAGTCGCTTTATAAAAATACACAAGTTAAAACATGACAGCTTTCAAAATATTGACAGCTTTCACGATTCTAGTCTAGATATTAGGGTGGCAGCACCATGGCAAGATACTGTTTGTTAGTTCTACAGACGTTATTTATTACATAAAATTACATTATGGAGTGGATTCTGGATAACAATTTTGAGTTTCATGATGAAACTTACAAAAAATGTAACAAAATATTAAAATATTATCAGTTATTGCATAAAAACAAATTATCACATAGCTATAGTCTAAGATGAAACCCATATTTTATGTATGGTTGACACGATTTCCTAATATATTTTTGTACACCTAAATAAGTTATATCAAATGTGTAGAAAAACTGTATTTTATAATTGTAATGTCACCTGTACATAGAATATGGGTTTCATCTTAGACTAAAGTTATGTCGTAATTTATTTTTATGCAATAATTGATAATACTTTAATAATTTATTTGTCACATTTTGTGTAAGTTTCATTTCGAAGCTAAAAATTGTTACCTAGTATCCAATCCATAACGTAATTTTATGTAATGAATAACTTCTGTGGAACTAGCTTACAGACAGTATCTTGCTATGGAGCTGTCACCATGCGCCAACATCTAGACTAGAATCCCCAAAGCTGTCGGTATTTTGTAAGCTGTCATTTTTTAACTTGTATATTTTTATATAGTGTTGCACTTCTTACTATATATCCATTTTTAATAAGGCAGGGTTAGTGGCTCTTAATCCCAAATGTATGTTATTTTTTATGTTTGTACCTTATTTCTTGCATGCCTTTCATATTTTTGACAAATGACAAACTTGTAAAATATATATGACCAGATGATGGTGACACAGTTCACCGAATCCGGTCGTCATTCAATAAATTAGTGATTTGCGATATTGGCTTTTCAATTTGAAGATTATGAAAGGGTGTAACATTGTTTTAATTTCAAAAAATAATACATTTCCTTGAGACAACATTGTCTGGTTATACCAAAGGTATTAAACATAAGGAGCGGCATTCAATTAAGATATATGCTGTAGCCGGGATTCAACACGGGACATCCTACTTATTAGGTAGGTGCTTTAAACCACTCAGGTAACACAGCGTTGCAGCCAAAGCAACTACACGGACTGTCTTAAAGTACGTCTTCCTCCACACCACATACTTTAATTCTGCCTCATGTTCCCTGTGAAATGCGGGTTCGAAACCCGGCCACAGCATAAATTTTAATTCAATGCCTCTTCTTATGTTTAATACCTTTGGTATAACGAGACAATGTTGTCTCAAGGAATTGTATTATTTGTTGATATTTATATCACCTCGTCCTGAGGAACAGGGCGGGATAGTTCCTATTCGCGTTCTTTGCTGGGGTGCTATTCGAATTTAGGAGAGCCCTGGCAATTTGATACGCATTTCACAGGGAACATGAGACAGAATTGAAGTATGTGGTGTGGAGGGAGAAGTGCTTTAAGACAGTCCGTGTAGTTACTTTGGCTACAACGCTGTATTAGCTGAGTGATCTAAAGCACCTACGTAGAAAGCAGGAGGTCCTGGGTTCGAATCCCGTCCATAGCATAAATTTTATTCAATGCCTCTCATTATTGTTTTAATTTGTTTCTCTTTTTTAACTTAGGTTACTGTTGGCACTAATGTATATGATTGAAAAACCTCTAAATGTAGGTATGATACATTTCAGAATTGCAGTCCTGAAGATGGTCCAAAAAAGGACCGAAACTATTTGACTGTTATATGTAAAAAAATTATGCCTTTGTGCGAAACATGTTTTGATTTGTATTTGTGAATATGACTATATCTTTAATATCAGGGATATAATTTAATAGAGCAATATGTATGGGAATGAGTCTAATTATTCAACCGCACTAGCTGACGGAGCCGGGCAGCTGTGCAACTAGCCGGCTCACCTATCTCGTTGGGCAGGTGCGGCTGCTGCTGCAGCCAGCTCCGTAGCGAGGAGACGGCGCTCCGGATGTCCTGCTCCGTCGTCCCCAGCCGCTTGCGCACGTACGCCACTTCTTCTGCGGTTGCGGCCTCCAGAGACATCCTTAGTCGGCAGGGAGATAACGCACCTGAGGGCAACAAACGGTATCACCAGAATCAGTATCTTCTTATTTACACTCTGCTCAGCCATATACAACCGCTCTCTCAAAGAAGGATCTGTACCAAAAGATTGGGAAGTTGCACTCCTACATTCAAGAAAGGCAGTAAGAGTAACCCACTAAACTACAGGCCTATTTCATTGACGTCAATTTGCAGCGGGGTTTTGGAACATATCCTGTATTCAAATATTATGAATTATCTCGAACAGAATGATCTATTGGTTCATGCAAAACACAACTAGCTCTTTATTCACACGAAGTGATGGGTGCTATCGACAAGGGTTCGCAAATTGATTTCCTATTTCCTGATTTTCCAGAAGGCTTTTGACATCGTACGTCACAAACGGCTTTTAATCAAATTGCGTGGTTATGGTAAATCGCCCAAAATTTGCGATTGGATAGGGGATTTCCTGTCAGAGAGGACACAGTTCGTACTATCGATGGTAAAGCATCGACTAAAACAGAGGTGATATCGAGCGTCCCACAGGGTAGTGTTATTGCCCTCTGCATTTACAAAAACGATTTAGGGGAAAATCTAAGTAGGTCTCTTAGATTGTTTGCAGATGACGCCGTCATTTACCGTCTAGTATCAGAAGATCAAAACCAACTATAGAACGATCCGAATAATATATCACTATGGTGTGAAAATTGGCAATTGACTTTAAATAATGAGAAGTGTGAAGTCGTCCACATGAGTACGAAAAGAAATCCGTTAAACTTTGTTTACAATATAAATCAATCAAAAGTGAAGGCCGTAAACTCCACAAAATACCTAAGAATTACAATTACTTCTGACTTAAACTGGAAAGAACACGTAGATAATGTCGTGGGAAAGGCGAACCAAAGACTGCGTTTTATTGGCAGAACCCGTAAGAGATGCAACAGAACTACAAAAGAAACTGCATACGCTACGCTTGTCCGTCCATTTTTGGAGTATTGTTGCCCATAGTAGGATCCTTATCAGGTGGATTTGACGGAGGACATCATAGAGTTCAAAGAAGGGCAGCTCACGATACAGGGGTGACAGCGTTAAGGAAATGATACAGGATCTGGGATGGGAATCATTACAACAACGACGCTTATCGCTGCGGCGTGGGCTACTTACGAAACTCCAATCGCCAAGATTTTACTCCGAATGCGAAAATATATTGTTGACTCCCACTTACATAGGTAGAAATGTTCCTCAGAATAAAATACGAGAAATCAGAGCTCGAACGGAGAGATTCAGATGTTCTTTCTTCCCGCGCGCTATTCGAGAATGGAACGGGAGATAAATAGTATAACGGTGGTTTGATGAACCCTCTGCCAGGCACTTAAATGTGATTTGCAAAGTATCCCATGTAGATTTCTTACGATAGCAGTGAAAATATATGCGGAGGATAATTTGTTTACTTTGAGAGCTATTACTTGTAAATTCCAAATAATGGTGAACTATAATAATAAAATTACAAATTATGAGTACAGGTCAATGGTAAATCACGCTAACTTGGAGTATGGTAATATAATGTATATCTGGATGTGAGTGCTGTCATCATTATCTCATATCCAGTTGCTGCATATAAGGCCATGTTTAAAATTGTACCAATATAAAATGTAACTAACTACACAAAATTTTGTATCATATCAGGCAATTTTCTCAGGATATCTCTTTCAGTTATGAAGCAGTAACAGTAGATCGTTACAACGCAGGGATAAGTCATGGAAACAAATGAGATTTTGAGAGGTCCACCATTTCACAAATTGCGCAACTTGGAATAAAGCGAATGGTTTTATAAGGTCAAATAGAGCATACATTGACGTTGACATAGGTCTTGGCTTCTCAGATGTTCTTAACTTTTATGTTGCAATTGAAAATGGCTGATGGTTACTTCTAACAGTGAGACAGTACACGTTTATTTAAAAAAATGTTATATGGATGCAGTCATCCACAAAGGAAAAATCAGCATTGAGTTTTAGCTAAAAGTAAGGGAAAATTTCCAAAGAAGGGCATGATTAAATTTGTTGGTGGGGGATACTGGTAATATGTTAAAATTCTAGAGATTACTGTTAATGACATAATACACTTAAGACACCTAATGTGTAATGTACATGGATTTTGCTGTCTAGAAAGCAAGAACAGACTTGGTCAAAACCATTGACACTACCTAGCTCTTGAACTAAAGATATCTGAGTGTGGCAGCCAAATATGTTCATATTCTGCTTCTTGCCTAATTACAACGTAGCTATGGCTCCTATACTAGCCCGTTACATCGTATATTGACGTAAATTTCAAAACAAGAGATAATCAAGCAATTATTTTTCACGTCCTTATTGATCGAAATTCTTATTACAATCTGGCGAGTTTGAAAAATACATGAATGTAGAGGCACGCTACGGTACTATGCTCAGACATCAGAGTTATAAATTCATATAGAGATCGATGGTCAAAACAGATAAGCCATTAGAATTGTTCCATAATAATAATAATAATAAGTTTTCTGTTCCGCAGGACCTGATTGAGGAGTAAGACTCCATGGTCATGGAACAAGTCAATGCATGAAGTTTAACACAAGAATGGTTATGGAAATTTTTAGGTAGTCCTGTACACACGACACTCTTAAAACTAAGTGAAAAGAATCAATAAATAAAAATAAAAAAATGATTTAACTTAATTGCTTAATTTTTCTAGGAGTTCCTCGATATAATAAAAGGAGTGAGCCATGAGGTAACTCTTCAATTTAGATTTGAAAGCGTGTGGATTAGTGCTAAGACTCTGTATTTTTGTGGCAGCTTATTGAAAATGGATGCTGCAGAATACTGCACACCTTTCCGTACAAGTGTCAAGGTGGTGTGATGCAAATGTAGATGCGACTTCTATTTAGTACTCACCGAGTGAAAGCCACTAATTTCTGAGTATAAGCTGATATTATGAACAACAAACGACATTAAAGAAATTAAAAATTGCCAGACTACTGAAAAGGGGTCGACATGAAGTTCGTGAAGTTAGACCACATAATGCTCGAACCGCCCGTTTCTGACCCAAAAATATCCTTTTTGTTTTAGTCGAGTTACCACCAAAAAATAACGTCGTACGTCATGAGTGAGTGAAAGTAAGCGTAGTATACTACTTTTCGTGTCGACAAATCACTTATTTCAGATATTGTTCTAATGGTAAATAAAGCAGAATTTAGTTTTGGAACAAGCTCCTGAACATGGACTTTCCACGACAGCTTACTGTCTATCTGAACACCAAGAAATTTAAACCAGTTATCATATGCCCATTATGTGTTTAAATGTTTGTTAAGCTTATGGAACTTAACTGCGGGATCATCAGTCCCTAATCTTACAAACTACTTATGAACTACCTTATACTAAAGAAGACACAAACACCCATGCCCGAGGGGGGATTCGAATCCCCGAAGGGAAACGGCCTTGCGCATCGTAGCATAGCGCCTCAATGCGCTCAGCCGCGGCTAAGGCATTAGATATGCTGTTAATTTCTTGACCGTGTAACTACTCCCGTGTGTCGCTTACTGCTGCCAAATGGTTGGTATTCGTCTCGCTTCTACAACATTTTGTACCATGTCCAGACTCAGACAAAATGCATCAACTCTCGACAAACTGATTTTCGTGAAGTTCTATACAAAATAGTAACCTCATTTTTCTGATCCCTTTCATTCGATTCATTGTTGTACAAACAACCTTCGAAACACAGGGACATGTCAAATGATAATACTTCGATACACGACGCCTTCTGAACATCAGACAAAAGGTCATAAATAATGGGGGCGATTATACTGAAAATACTATACCTGCAAGAAGGTAAAATTCAGGAGGTGCATTTAACTTAATATAATCTACATCGAAATATTTCTATTGATAACTATTAGCTTTATTTGGATTTCATTAAGTTATACCAGTTTAACATATCAGAGACTACATGGATCAACGTTCAAAAGGCACTGGTCCAACTTACCCCGTGGTAGAGGCAGATTGGCCAGTAATATTTTCTAATATTTTAACTCATATTTTCAAGCTTATAATTGTCTTCCAGATTGAGTAAGAACTCCCTAAATTTTAACAATAATTTAAAAATTTTAATTATGTAAAATAAATTAATATAAAGTTTAAAAATGTCCAATGTGCCCCGGTCTTCACTGCACAACTCACTTGCTACCTTTGGCTGCGAATTGTAAACATGGATTTATTTTATTTGTACAAGTACCATCGCTGTCATTAAAGGTTTATGAAAACTACCTACATTCGAACATTCATTCGGACATCTTGCAAACGTTTCGATCCCTAAAGCCGACGAACTGGGTCACCCACGGACAATCTGATGATCCCTTGCTATTAGGACGAAACGTGTCATCAATAACCAGTAATAAACAATGCTGCTACTATAAACCATAAGAGATTAAGCTATAGTCGACCATGACATTAACATATTCTAAGGTACTGAGCTGCAAGTAAAATTGGGGATCAAGTGTACAAGCTGCAACATGGTTTGGTTTTGGGTTCCGTATTTGAACGAACATTTTCTCGTCGCAATTTGAGTTGATGTTATTTACGAAGCACCTGGAGGAAGTCGAGAAGGTGTGATGCTGGGATAGTTACAGTGAAATTTTTTTTTCTGTATGAAGACTAAATAAGGAAGAATGCATCATCACAACCTTAATGCACTTCTTGGAAAGATGACCTTTCCTGTTTAACAACTGGTTATTAGGACTGTGCCATCCTTGGGTTTGAAGATCACGTTAAATGGCAGTAAGGTAGAGTCTGACATTTACCGAATGGAGCCCACAACCAATATAGCCCTGGATCTACATAATCATGTACACCTTCAAACATTCCCGAATATTTCGATGTCAGTCTGACGTCGAATAGCAATCCAATTAATGACAAATAGGACTGTGTGCACAGGGTAAGGGCTATCGTATAGTCTGTTTCGGGAAAAGCTTTCACCAGTAATTAATTTGCTGCTGATAAATGGTTGTCTGAAGGGTTCTTAATTTGTCAATAATGGCAATAGACACAACTTTGCACTGTAACTAAGTATATATATATATATATATATATATATATATATATATATATATATATATATATATATATATATATATATATATCACAAATTTGCGAGGCAATCACGGCCTTTGCCGCACATTATAATAACGGTAACTTACAAAGGTCGCCAATATTAGTGTTCACACGCCGTTTGTTACTTTTACCTCACTATTTCACAGCAATTCCTCACTGCATTCCATGTGATTTGTAGCCGGTGCGGTTGACACGATTCGCGGCGGAAATCTTCTTACGCAGTTGCGATCGGCATAAATGGTGAGAAAATCCACTCACGGCGCTGGGGTTAAACTGAAGCCGAAATACGCACAATGGACGGACTTTCACCATCGCTCTTATTATTCACTTAAGCGTCTTACTTTCCCGCCGACATTCCACATTTCAGCCATACCACTGCCAGACCGACAACAATCGACTCACTGCGCTCACTACGCCAAATATCGATATAATGCCTAATTCGACCTGGGTAATACAACAAGGGCAATAATAGATCCGTAAGAGGGGCTGAGCCCTCACAACTTCGCTAATCAAAATTATGTGCATGGTGGATGGTTCAGTGGACCGATTTTACGGTATTTATATGCTGTTCCATTCTCTAACAGCACGAGGGAAAAAGGAACACCCCAATCTTTCCTTTTCAATCTGATTTCTCTTGTTTTAAAAAGATGATCATGTCTCCCTATGTATGTAGGTGCTAACAACAGACGTTCGCATTCCGAACAGAAAGTTTTTGCAGAAATTTCGAAAATAAATTTCGCCGCAACGAATAAGCCTTTCTTTAAATAATTACCATGCCAAATCGTGCAACTTTTTTGAGGTGCCCTATCTCTCCTGTATATTATAATACAAAACGAGCTGCCATTCTCGGAACTTCCACTATATTATCCGTCATTTCCTATTTAAGGTGTTCGTAACTGCAGTTGCTAGGTACTTAGTTGAATTTACGGCATTTAGATTAGGCAGATTTATCGTTTAAATGAAGGTTAACGGATTTCCTTTAGTGCTCGTATGGGTGACTTCACACTTTTCATTGTTTACATTGTCGATGTTAGTACCATGCAGATATCTTAACTATATGATTTTGCAGCTGCCTTTGTCTTCTCGAGACTTTACTAATCGATAAATGACAGCACCACGCGCGAACACTCTAAGTGAGGTCCTCAAATTGTCTCCTAAATAGTTTATAAATGACAGTAGGAACCCTATAACACTAGGGAACGCCAGAGATCACTTCTACTCGATGACTTTACGCCAATTGCAACGTACTGTGTCATTTATAACAGGACATGACGAATCCAATTGGACAATTGTGGCAATATTCCGTAAGCACGCGATTAAAAGACACCTGTGAGATTCAGTGTCGAAAGCCTTCTGGGAATCTGGGAATACGGAGTCTACTCGACATCCCTTCTCGACAGGAGACATCACTTCATGTGCATAAGGATGTAGTTGTGTTTCACATGACGATACTTCCTGAATCCGTATTGATTATAGGTCAATAGGTCGTTGTCTTCTAGGTAGTTCATAATATTTAAGGGACGTATATGTTCTACAGTTCTGCTGCGAACCGCCGTAACTTGATATAGGCCTGTAATTTTACGGATCATTCCTATTTTCTTTCTTGGATATTGCAGTGACCTATACAATTTTCCAGTCCATGGATACTGATCTTTCACTCAGTGAGCGATTGTAAATGACCAGTAGATATGGGGCTATTGCATCAGTGTTCTCTGAAAGGAACCTAATTGGTACACAATAGGGATCTGCAGACGCACTTTTGTTAAGTGTTTTAAGCGGCTTTCAAATTCCATCAGTATCTACCTCTAAATTACGAATTTCTGAAAGCTGTACTAAGTAATTCTGCTTTAGTACAACTGTCATCAATAGCATCATCATTGGTGTCGCGTACTGAAGGTATTGATTGCGTTCTGCTGCTAGTATTTCATATACGACCAGAATTTCTTAGGATTCTCTAACAAATTAGGTGACAGGGTTTCGTTTTGGTAACTATTATAAGCTTCTCGCATTTAAGTTCGACTAAATTTCTCGTTTCTGTAAAAGATTGACAGCCTTGGGAATTTTGTGTCCGTTTATATTTGGCAAACTATATTCCGTTCCTTTTAAAGAGATATCTGATCTGTATTATTTACCACGGAGGATCAGACCCCGCTTTTTTAATTTCTTTGGTATAAAACTGTCAATGGTTGTCGCTATTATTTGTTGGAATGTAAGTCATATGTAATTTGTTAGTTTTGAAAGACTGACAATTCTCACCCAGGAAAGCGTTAATCGTACTTTTATCTGCTTTTTTTTTTGAATAAATATAATTCTCTTGTAATTTTAGTGGATTTCGGAAAATCCAATATTTAGACTCGCTGTGATAACTCTTGTGTTCACTAATCCCTGTGTCTGTTATGGTGCTCTTAACTAGCTGCATATTATTTGTTTCTAGGAGGTCAAGTATGTTCTCACAACCATTTACTATTCTAGTGAGTTTATGAACTAACTGTTGGAGATAATTTCGGAGAATGTGTCCAGTAGAATTTCGGACTGTATTTTGTGATTGTCTCAGGTTTTGAAGATGAGTTTTTGCCAGCATATCGAGGGTATCTAGAATGAAATTTTCACTCTGCTGGGGAGTGTGCGCTGATATGTAACTTCCTCCTTGAGTAAAATTTTGTGCCAGAACCGGGTCTCGAACCTGGGAGCAAGCGCTCTACCACTGAGCTATCTCGATACAACTCATGGTCCATTCTCACAACATCAATCGTGACAGGATCTCGCCTCCTACTTACCGAACTTCACAGAAGTTCTCCTGCCAACCTTACAACAGTAGCACTCCTGTAAGAAAGGGGATGGTGGAGACATGGCTTAGCCACAGCCTAAGGGATGTTTCCAAAATGAAACTTTTACGCTGCAGTGGAGTGTGCGCTGATATGAAAGTTCCTGGGAGATTAGAATTAAAGTTGTGAGGACGGATCGTGACTTGTGTCAGGATAGCTCCGGTAGAGCGCTTGCCCGCAAAAGGCGAAGGTCCCAGGTTCGAGTCTCGGGCCCGGCACACAATTTCAATCTGCTAGGAAGTTTCATATCGAGGATATGTTAAAGTCGCAACCAATTAAATTGTATGCATCTGGAGCATTTTTGTAATTTGATACAAGCATTCTTCGAAAAATTCTGCAATCGAATAGTTTGGGTCAGGGGGCCAGTAAAACTACCAATTTTTAATTTATTTTGGTTGTCAGGTGTAACTTCTGTCCATACTAACTCACAGGAGCAATGTTCTTCAATTTCGCTACGGGATAAACGACTTGTAACTGCAATAAATATGCCGCCACCGTATTTATTCAATGTTTCTATTCTGAACACCATTTGCTCCTTTGTAAAAAATTGAGCTGAACTTATCTCCGGCTTTAGACAGCTTTCGGTACATTTAATATAATGATATTCAGTATTTTCTTTTAGCGCTTGAAGCTCTGGTGGTTTCCCCAAATAGCTAAGACAATTTACACCTATTAGACTAATGGTTTCTGATCTGTGTTGGTCCTATCTTTGTCCTGTACCTTTTAAGAATGAGTTAGAATCCTGATGGCAGAAGCCAAGCAATCTGTAGGTCCGCCTGAGCCTCTGATTCAGGCCCCCCAGTTGGCTCTGTACCAGAGGTCCACAGTCGGTCCTGTCAAGTATGCTACAGATTGTGAGTTCTGTCATCTTGCAAGCAGGCGCTAACACTTCAGATAGCCGCTCTACACTGAAGAGATTCTCTTCTGATCCATAGCGACTGACCTCATTGGTACTGGCATGAGCCACCACATGCAGTTGGCTGCATCCCTTACTCTTCAAGGCATCTGGAAGAATCCGTTCCGCATCTGAAATGACTATCCGGTATGCGCACGGAATGCAAGTTGGCTTCCTTTCCCTCACTAGCAGCCATATCCCTAAGGGGCCCCATTACCCACCTAACGTTGGACCTTTGAACTACAAGTAAACCCAGTTTTTGTGGTATTCCGGATCTTTAAGGTAGATTAGATTACATCAGATTAATACTTGTTCCATAGATCATATGCTGCATCCCTTACTCTTCAAGGCATCGGGAAGGATCCGTTACACATCTGAAATTACTATCCGGTATGCGCACGGAATGCAAGTTGGCTTCCTTCCCCTCACTAGCAGCCATATCCCTAAGGGGCTCCAATACCCACCTAACGTTGGACCTCTGAACTACAAGCAAATCCACTTTTTGTGGTATTCCGGATCTTTAAGGTAGATTAGATTAGATTAGATTAATAATTGTTCCATAGATCATATATACGACATTTCGTAATGATGTGGGACCTGTCAGTTTAGTAAATGTTGTCTACACTTGACAATAAATATTGTTAGGATTTTATTACTTTTTTTTAAGTTTTATCTAACAATTCATCTTCATTGTAGAAAAAGTTGCCATTCATAAATTCCTTTAAATTCTTTTTAAATACTAGCTGACTATATCTTAGACTTTTGATGCTACTTGGTGACCAAAGACTTTTGTGGCAGCATAATTCAACCCTTTCTGAGCCAAAGTTGAATAGTGAATATCAGCCTTTCTCCTAGTGTAGTAGCAATGCACACTGCTATTACTTTTGAATTGGGTCGGATTCTTAATAACAAGTTTCATGTGTGAATATGTATACATTGTGAAGCTACAGTGAAGATCCCTTGATCCCTAAATAAATGTCTGCAGGATGCTCTTGGGTGGGCTCCAGCAATTATTCTGACTACACGCTTTTGTGCAATGAATACTTTTTTACTCAATGTTGAATTGCCCCAGAATATGATCCCATATGAAAGCAGTGAATGAAAGCTAATCAATATTTTTAGGATTTTTATTACTTTTTTTTTAAGTTTTATCTAACAATTCATCTTCATTGTAGAAGGAGTTGCCATTTAGACATTCCTTTAAATTCTTTTTAAATACTAGCTGACTATACCCATATGAAAGCAGTGAATGAAAGCTAATGTACTGAGATGTATATCATCAAATTTTGCAATGACTCTGATAGCATAAGTAGCTCAACTCAACCTTTTCATGAGATCTTCAATATGTTTCTTCCAATTCAGTTCCTCGTCAATGCAAAAACCTAAAAATTTTGAATATTCTACCTTAGCTACAGATTCATTTACAAAGTTTAAATTTATTAATGGTGTCATGCCATTTACTGTATGAAACTGTATATACTGTGTTTTATCAAAGTTTAATGAGAGTCCACTTAATAACTTTCTGAAAGATATCTTTTACAATTTCATCAGTTAACTCCTTTTGTCAGCTGTGATAGCTATACTTGTATCATCAGCAAAAATTACTAGCTTAGCATCTCCGTGAATGTAGAAGGCAAGTCATTAATAAATATTAAGAACAGCAAAGGACCCAAGACCGAACCATGTGGAACCCCATTTTTGATAACTCCCCAGTTAGAGTTTGGAGGTGACGTCAGGATAAGCGACATCATCCGGTTCAGGAACACTGTCGGACACAGATTGCGTCTCTAGCCTTTTGGTAAGACGAACCGGAGAGACCTCACTGTCGGCTTCCCGGGAAGTCTTCTCCTTCCTCCCACACTGTGGGGCGACCTCGCACTTGGCCACAGGAGGGTGTCTACCTCATTGTGAGCAGTAATGGGGCATGTCGCTGGCACCGATCGATCGGTGGACACGCCGGGCATCCGTTCGGTTTCCATGGCTGGACAACAACAACGGCGCCTCTTGACGGCTGACTCCAGTTGAGGAACCGAAGTTAACACGGGGTGAATCTGGATGCGAACAGTCATCAACGCAGTTTGCATCCACACATAGCACTCACAGTCTTTTTTCATGACTACAATACCCAGAAAAACTAACGACTAGAGAGACGCGATGTGGACTGGACAGAGGGTGACTAAGGTAAACAAGACGACTGGAGCTGGTACTATTCCAACGAAAACAAGACACACGACTGTCGCGATTCACACGGCAGAAGAATACAGTGACCAAATAACGCGAATTCGAATCTAACAAGGAAATCTCATGGGTATCGGATTTTAGAATTTATTGGTATTTCTGGTACTTGAAGTTCAGGACTTAAATAATGTTAGCCAAAGCCATTCGACGCAACTCTTAAAAATTCTCGAGAAAATCGACTTTCAAGATTCGCAAAGTAAAATTAAGTATGAATAATTAAAACTGTCGCAGCACCTGTCGGTGTGGCCTAGGTTGTAGCGTTCTGGCTTCACAGCAATAGAGTCTCAGGTTGGAATCCCCCTGTATAAAAATTTTGAATTTTAGAATTCAGTTATATAAAACGTTTTAGGGGCTCTAATGCCACGTGTTGTGTCAGTTTTTATTTATGTGTATGTAGACGAGCTGAAAATCTTGTCGTCATGTAAAACAATGGCTGGGTTGGTTAGCTGCTTGGAAAGCCATTAGTAGCTGCGAATATGACTTTCCAAAACCAGTGTCGCAGCTTTTCACAAACTGAAAAATCAAAGACTACCGTCGTCAACTAATAGCTAAGCCAATACTTTAAAAATGCAATAAATGGTTTTTTAATGAAAACTATCATTACTTACAACTTTCTATAAAATATAGAAAATTACGAAAAAACGAGAATACGTGCACTTTTCGTCAAATTATCATTAGACTATGAAATTATGTAAGTAATCGAACATAATGAAAAAAAATCAAAAAATTACCACAACGCGATTCGAACCACTGACCCCAAGGTTATAAAGCCAGAAAGCTACCACCAGTTTTTTTTTTTTTTTTTTTTTTTTTTTTTTTTTTTTTTTTTTTTTTTTTTTTTTTTTTTTTCGAATAACGAGTTTCTTATGTGACCACAAAGGTTTTCCCGGCGTAATAACTGTTTGTAATCTTCTCGGGTCTGCAGCCGGATACTAAATTCAACTTGACACAATATTTCAGCGGCGCAACTGCCCGCCATCCTCAGGTGAGCTTGCTGATAGACAATCTCGCCGGAACTGAGTTACCAGTGCAATCGGCGGCTCCTTTATACATCGAGGAAGGCCCATAGCGCGTGCGCAAGGAGTGACAGTGACTGCCCTCTGGCGCACAAGACGTACAGCGCTCCGGTGGTAGAGTCCGGCGAAATCGATAATCGATGATAAAATTATTATTCAGATTCATGAAGTATCAACCGTTGTTTTTTAACATCTGATAACACCGGGTTCCAGGATTTGCTAAGAAGGTAGCCTTTGTCTCTGTTAATCAGATTGTCAGATAATCGAATTTCTATGGATTCCCTTAAGACACAGTCCCAGTAACGAGATGCTGAAGCAACCATGTGAGTTTCGTTGTATAACATTCTATGTCCCTCATCGAGACAGTGCTCAGCTACCGCCGACTTCTCGGGCTGTAGCAAACGTGTGTGCTGTTGATGTTCAATACATCTGTCCTGAATGGTGCGGATAGTCTGACCAATATACGTTTTCCCACATTGACACGGAATCTTATATACCCCGGGCTTCCTCAGACCCAAATCATCCTTCACAGATCCAAGAAGTGCTCTCGTCTTTACTGGCGGACGAAAAACACTCTTAATGTCATACTTTTTTAAAATTCTTCCTATCTTTGATGAGATACTCCCGGCAAAAGGTAGGAAAGCAACTGATTTATGGGTCTCATTTATTGGTTCAGGTGAAGGACCAAACTGTAAAGCACAGCGGATCTGCTTATCTGTGTAGCCACTCTGTTGAAACACAACTTTTAGATGATCTAGTTCTTGCGTCAAACTTTCTGCATCCGAAATGGCTTAAGCTCTTCTCGCTAATATCCGAAGAACGCCAGTACGTTGGGCCGGAGGATGACAACTCGAGGCATGCAGATAGCGGTCCGTGTGCGTAGGTTTTCGATAAACGCTATGTCCCAGTTTCCCATCATCTCTTCTATAAACCAGAACATCAAGAAACGGAAGCTTCCCCTCCTTCTCGACTTCCATTGTGAACCTGATGTTGGGATGCATGCAATTAAAATGGTCCAAAAGGCGGTTGAGACATTCTTCCCCATGAGGCCACACCATAAAAGTATCATCGACGTACCTCCAAAAACAAGTTGGCTTAAGAGCCGCCGTCTTCAAAGCCATATCTTCGAAATCCTCCATAAAAAGATTGGCTACTATGGGGGATAATGGACTCCCCATAGCAACACCGTCAGTTTGTTCATAAAATTTGTCATTAAATAAAAAGTACGTCGATGTGAGTACATGACGACAAAGCTCAGCTGTTTCTTTGTCCACCTTTTCACCAATCAATTGCAGAGATTCTTCCAGAGGAACCCGGGTAAACAACGACACTACATCAAAACTCACGAGCAAATCAGAAGAACTAAGGCGTAATGATTTTAAACGTTGTATAAAATCCATAGAGTTCAGAATGTGATGTTCACATTTCCCCATGTGTGGGCTAAGGACAGATGCTAAATGTTTCGCCAAGTTATAAGTAGGAGCGCCCAAATTGCTTACAATCGGACGAAGAGGGACCTCTTGCTTGTGTATCTTGGGTAAACCATATAACCTGGGAGGAACAGCCGCACCAGGATGAAGTTTCTTTTGAACGTCGTCAGATAAAGAGCTCTTCTTCAAAAGTGAAAGCGTCATACGTTTTATCCGTTCAGTTGGATCCTTTTGCAGTCTGTGATAAGCTGAATCGTCAAGTAAACAGTCCATTTTTTGTAGATAATCATCCCGGGAAAGAAGAACTGTGGCATTGCCTTTATCTGCTGGTAAAATAATTAGATCTTAATCTTCTCTAAGGGACCGAATTGCTGCCCTTTCAAGAGGAGAGATGTTACTCCGTGGAGGCGGCGCCCGACGCAACGTATGAGCAACCTCTTGCCTAATTTCCTCCGCCTCGTCCCCAGGTAGTTTGGACACTGCTTGTTCGACTGAACAAATAAAATCAGTAAGTGGAACATTCTTGGGTGTGGGGGCAAAGTTCAACCCTTTTTCCAATACCGATAGCATGGCGTCGTCCAATTCTTTGTCAGTGAAATTAATGACAGTTCTTCGATTGATGTTATACGATATAGAAGGCCGCGATAGCCGTTGAAATTTGGAAGACTGCTTATTGACTGCGCTTCTATGCGCCCAGTCTGACATAGCCCACGAAGAGCTATCAACCCATTCCCAAGATACAGGCGACAGCCGTGAGGATACCTCTAGATGTAAATAAAATAAGTCCTTGGATACGAGATCCAATTGTCTTCTAGTATACCGAATGCGCTCTCTTATTAGGGCAAGACTAGCACGTTTTTTGATATTATTGGCCACTTTCGTATCAATATAATGCACAAACTTGGCGAACTTCGGTATGATACTTTCATTACGACATCTCAATAAAAGAATGTTATACAACGAAACTCACATGGTTGCTTCAGCATCTCGTTACTGGGACTGTGTCTTAAAGGAATCCATAGAAATTCGATTATCTGACAATCTGATTAACAGAGACAAAGGCTACCTTCTTAGCAAATCCTGGAACCCGGTGTTATCAGATGTTAAAAAACAACGGTTGATACTTCATGAATCTGAATAATAATTTTATCATCGATTATCGATTTCGCCGGACTCTACCACCGGAGCGCTGTACGTCTTGTGCGCCAGAGGGCAGTCACTGTCACTCCTTGCGCACGCGCTATGGGCCTTCCTCGATGTATAAAGGAGCCGCCGATTGCACTGGTAACTCAGTTCCGGCGAGATTGTCTATCAGCAAGCTCACCTGAGGATGGCGGGCAGTTGCGCCGCTGAAATATTGTGTCAAGTTGACTTTAGTATCCGGCTGCAGACCCGAGAAGATTACAAACGAATTTATTATTTTCCTCCGTGGGATTAGTAGTGTAAGGGAAAAATTAGATTTTCCTGAAGAAGAACGTAATTTTCTAAAGATAGAAGGTATTGGTAGCAAGTACTGCTCTACACTGTCCACCCTGTTCATTGGGCACTTGGAAAAAAAAATCCTTTTCTTCTGTTTAGCGATTATGCCTTTCCTTGGACATCTGAAGTGGAAAAAAAAAGGTAATAATGGTAAGTAAAAAAAAAAAAAAAAAAACTTTTTTTTTTTTTCTAGAATAATAATTTTAGTGGAGCAACTGAGTTTGTTGTGTTATTCGTAACCTTTCGTATCCTTTTAATGAGGTAAGAACTGCTGTTTCAGGGTTCTGTTGAGGCCTTCACGGCTACCGTAGCGGCCGCGGGGCCCACGAAGTCCCCACCGTACTTCGCCCCCAACAGCAGTCCTCTACCTTAGCAAGTTTTTACCCTATTTGACGTTGGGTTTAGGTTATTATCCTATTCCCTGTTTCTGGAACACAATTCTCATCATGTTGCCAAAATTCTTTTTGTGATCTTTCTTATGATATATTTTGTAATATTCTCCTCGTATAAATTCTCTATACTCTTGTATATAATCTTTTCCCTTCTTGTTTATGACGTACCAATTATAGTGGGCAAACAACCATAGTATTACATTGTTTTTCTGTGGAGGAAACGAAACGGCTTCTGGGAAGAATATATAATTTAAATCGATTTCTCTCCCATCGGTACGCTTAAGCAATGAAACATGGTGTTTGAGTTCCTGCCATATTTCTCTATATCCGTTACAGAGGAATCTATGGTTCAGTGTGTCAATTTCATTACAGTACAGCCCTATTGAAAATAGTTTCTCATTAGTACTTACAATGTTGTTGATGACCCTATACCATGCTACCTGCGTTTCTGTAGGAAGTAATTTATTATTTATATTTCTCCAAATATTTTTCCAATTCTTGTTTGGAAATTTTACTTGCATTTTGTTTTGGTTCTCCGTTGAGTTTAGTTTCGTGACCATATAATGGCAGTTTCTCTTGGTCTTATCCTGCAGAATACATCTCATGTAACTCAGTTCTAAATAATATAGACTAATGTGTCAGAACTCTTAATTTATGTTACTAATATTTACTGGTGGCTGCAAGCTTTCGGGTTTAAAGAGACTGAATAATTTCGCTGTTACGCTATCAGGGTGGCTTTCGATGAGTTGTAGGGATCTCTTTAGGAACAAAGCAGTGGTTTTCTTCCGGATGTCCGTAAGCCCTAATCCTACGGCTTCTTGTTTTAAGGTCGTTGTCCCGATTGCCACTCTAAAGATCTCTCCTTTCCAGATGTAACGGTAGACTGTTGACATAATAGATTTTGCTATTGCCTTTGGTACCGGTAGAATTTGTCCTACATATGTCGCTTTTGAAAGAATTCCACAATTTATTATTTTAATTTTTTGTTTTATATTTAGATCCCTTAAGTGATTCAAGACGAGGGTGCCTCTGATCTTATCTAATATCTTTTTCCAGTTAGAGGCTGAAGTGCGGAGAGGACATCTGTATACTGTTATACCTAGGGCAGTGTGAGATTCGTCACATTTCGCCCAAGGAATCTGTACAGCTGTTAGACCATTCAGGTTCAGGAACGCACCCTTTGTCTCGTTTACTTTTGCCCCTGTTGCGTAGCAATAAAACTGGAGGTGTTCTGTTGTTCTGATAATGTCTTCGTGACTTCTTATAATCACTCCAACATCATCCGCATACGCGTTTGTGACTGTTTTCCTTCCTGATACGGATATTCCCTCAAGTGCGTCATCCGATCTACGTAAAAAGGGTTCCAGAGCTATAACAAAGAACATCATAGATAAAGGGATTCCCTGAGGAACTCCGTTTTCTATTATAATGTCCTTGGTGTATTTTCCATTGATAGATATCTTCGTATTTATCCCCTTTAAAATGTTTTTTAAAACGTGCACAATATTTTCAGTTAATCCCATGTACGTCAAATTTTTAAAAAGGTATTCGTGATTAACCGTGTCAAAGGCTTTCTCAAAGTCTATAAATAAAAGTCCGTCATGTGCTGGTGTGTTGGAAAATATAGAAATGACATCCCTGTACTCACTCAAAGTATTAAATATACTACGCCCAGGGAGACATGTCTGGTGGCCACCTAGTATTTTTTCTAAGACTGGTCGAAATCTGTCTTTGATAACCCGCGCTATTAATTTATAATCCGAATTCATTAGGGTTATTGGTCTCATTTTCTTTATGTACTTTATTTCAGTAGTCCTACCTTTTGGAAGCAGCACAGTTAAACATTGTTTAAAATCTGTTGGGACAGCCTCACCGTTCAATATTTCCTTTATAATTCCAGTGAATTTGCGACCTATGAGATGCCAATAGGTTTTGTAAAATCCTTTGGGCAATCCGTCCGGACCTAGTGATTTTTTCTGGGGGAGGATTTTAATATATCAAAAACTTCTTCTTCTGTTATTTCTTCACTGATATATCCTCTTCTGATATTATGTTACCAAGTCCTGATGTGGATAAAAATTCTGTTATTAGGTTCTCCTGTACCTGCCGAACATTGTAGAGGGTTCTATAAAATCTATAAGCCTCGTCTAGAATGTCTTTTTGATTTGTCAAGAGTTTGTTATCCTCGGCTCTCAGACATTCAATAAAATTTCTTCGCCTCTGCTGCTGATGCCGTATGAGATGGTAGATAGATGTATTTTCCTCCTCCACAACAGTTTGTGTATGTGATTTGATTTGGATACCTGCAGTCTGTTGACTTTTGATTTTAATTAGATGGGCCTTAGTTCTGTATATCTGCATTATTACGTCCTGTGTCAACGGTTGCTCGTAGAGCTCGCGAAGACCTGTGTAATAGAATTCTATTGTGTTTCTCATCCACCTCGCTCGTTCTTTACCATACGCTATTAATGTTGCTCGTAACTTTTTCTTTGCATCAGGAGTCCACCATTCAATACTGGATCTGTATTTATGACGCTGTCTTAAGGAGCCCTGCCAGGTCCTTGCAAGTTGGTCAGCCAGGTCATTTTCTGCCAACATGTTTATGTTTAACTTCCATACGGGCCTAGCCCAGTATGTCTTCTGTTTACTTAAATTGACACTGCATCTTACTCCAAGGTGATCGGAGAAAATGGTGGGTATAACTTCGATACCAACTAAATAGTTTTCTAAGTTAGCCGAAACATAAATTCTGTCAATTCTGCTCTGAGATTTTTGTGTGATATAAGTAAACCTGACCATAGTGGGATATTTTACCTCCCACGCGTCTTTTCAGTTCATGTTCTGGACTAATCCCTCAAGTTACCTGGATTTATTAAAATTTGGGCGCTGGTCCTTTTCATGTAAAACGCAGTTCCAGTCTCCACCAATTAAAACGACAGCAGGATTGTCATAAAGTGAAGCTAAAATATCACTTTTATAAAACTTGGCCCTATCTTGTCTGGCATTGTTGCCAGATGGGGCATAAACGTTTATAAAAGTTTTATTTAAAATGTTGCATCTAATGCCCCTACCAGATTCTAAAAATTTGGCGTCTCGCAGGTCAATTCCTTCCTTGACAAGGATGGCTGTTCCGCAACTGTGCTCAAGAGCTACGTTTAAAATTTCTTTGTAGCCTGCCACATAAAGATCACTAATGTACACCTCCTGCAACAATGCTATATCAGTGTCTGACTGATATAAAAAATCTTTAAGAGCAGTCACTTTGGATGCAATTTGGATTTTTTTTTTTAATATTTAACGTAGTTACATTGTATGTTTGCAGCATGTAAGATATGGTAAACGACTAATGTTTTTCTTTCTTTCTTATTTCTTTCTTTCTAATTTCTTTCTTGCCGATTATTTTATCATTTGTCTCTAGTGAAGGTCCCCTTGAAAGTTTCTGCCATTCTTTTAATAAAAAATGTCTTCGTCTTGTGACGGTTCGTCTTCCATATCTTGATCCGTTAGTTCCTCTTTGTCGTCTGACCAGTTTAATTTTGCCGCGGAATTGCTGTTATTTGGTGATTGATCCAACGTTTTGTTGGCAGTGGCATTTAGTGATAAAATGTCCAGATTAACTTGGCTTCTGTTTTCTGAAGATTGCTGACTGCCTCCCTCCACAGTAGAAACTTCCTTCTTCTTTTCTCTTTCTTGGATGGATCTCAATTTTTCCTTTAGCGCAGGAGCAATATTCTCTGCCGCTTCGTGTGCTATTCTGCGTTTTTTATTTTTCTTCCGTTTGGGAGTTCCCCCCGGAGACACATCAGGTGATTTTTCTGCAGAGTCAGTTGAGGATTTCTCAGCCGACATCTGCTCTGCCTTTTCGTCTGAGTTTCTTTTGTGAGTGTCACGTTGAATCTCAGAGATAATTTTTTTCTCTGCGCTATTGCTGAGCTTTGCTACTCTCTCTTTGCCTATTTGTGGGTCGTTATCGTGTGCTTGACTTATTGCTTTCTGACCGTTTCCTGTTTTTGACGTACTTTCTCTTTTGGGAATCTCCTTTTCCGGTTGGTTGTCTATTGCTTGTTGACGTCAGCACTGCTGCTTAATTCAGTGACATTTCCGGGTACCGCTACAGGATTTGCGTCCTGCGCCGTTGTTGACAGCTCTGCGGGTCCGCGCGGGTAAGCGGCGGCAGCGTACGTCAACTTGAGGCTGACTGCCTGGCCGGGGACAGCCGCCTCTCCGTTTGGTAGCTGCGGGACACGCCTTCTGCTACATTCGTTCCTAACGTGCGTCGTGGAATTGCATAAGGCACATGTTCTAGGCTGGCCATCGTATTGCACAAGTGCACGGTACCCACATACATATATATGAGGGAATATGTCGTTGCAATTCTATTTTGATTTGGCGGACGCCGTTCAACACGGGAAACATCTAAGCCTCCCACCATTTTTCGGCAATATTCGAAACAATTCTTCCGTACGGACTGAGAACACGGTTAATTTCTTCGACCGGAGTCTCGAAGGGTAGTTCAAAGACACGTAAGGTCCTGATACCTAGCCCTGCATGAGAGACTAGAACGTCACTTACTGTCCCATCACATTGATTAAATTTAATGACACCACCGCAATTATCTACAATAGCACAGCATAATTCTGGGCTCTGCATCTTTACATATACAGCATTGGACACAAAGGATAAATGTACTCCAACTACATCGTCACCATTTATCTTAACTTTTTCCTCAAACCACCGCTTAATTTCGAAAGCTTGGTCTTACGAAACTTCTTTCAAATGTAAATTTGATCGTATCTTTCCTCAGCTGTTTGATCGTGTTCATTCTGTCTTAGGAACGTTCATAACCGAAGCCACAATCACAAAAGAAGTGATCACACTGACCTCAGAATCAGCGACACAGCCGTTGTTTACACCAGAACTTAAGCGCTGCCGCCGCACGTCCTCCTCGCTCCACGGCTGCGACTCGAATGCGACACCTGAGCTACGCCGACAGATACTGCAATCCCATCACTGATTCGTACTTACCCTTATTTCCTCGAGAATTTTTGTGAGTTGCATCGAATGGCTTTGACTGATTGTTGTTTAAGTTCTGAACTTCACGTACCATAAATACCAAAAAAATATAAATTCGATACCTATGTGGTCTCCGTGTAAGATACACGCATACACACGATACATTTAATAAACCGAAGCAAGAACATATCAGAACAGCGAAAGTGTGTCGTTTGTAGTATGAAGCCGCTTACACTTTCAAGTGCAGGTGTGCTCTATGTTTCTCTTTGCTTTCGGCAGCAGCCACTGTAGTTGAGCGCCCCGGCCGCGACCGTGTATTCCTAGTGCCCCACACGCCGCTCCGCACAGTGCGCGGCGAAGGGCAACACAACCTAGAATACAAGGCCTCATACCTGTCCGTGCCTACGTCACACTTACAGGCCGCGGCCGCCATCTGAATGGCCGACCGCTACGCGGTGGTGGGCGTGGCCTAGCGGGCAGCCAGTGAGCTGGCGACTGCGACCTGTAACTGTGACGTAGGCACGGACAGGTGTGAGGCCTTGTCTTCTAGGTTGTTTTGGGCAGGCGCGCGGCTGAGGCCGCCCGCGAGCGGTGGGACAAGGTACGACAAGGGCGCCCGCGTGGCGGTGTTTGGCCATGCGTGTCGTAAGCAATATCATTGATGCCAAAGCGCGTGTAGTTGCATACTGATAAAACTGACATAAAGTGTAGGAATAAACTGATATACCTGCGCCGTCATTACAGGTTTGACGAAATACACAATACACGCTTCGTGTTTGGGTGAAATTTTTTCGTTTCATAGACGAAGTTGTGGACATTTGGATCGGTAAGGTGATGGCGTCAGGATTCAGCAACATCTGCGACTTTGCATTCTAGTACTGAATGTCTGTGGTTTAACTGTTGTAAGAGGCGGCAACCAGAGCTGCATCCGGAGCTCTTCACATAACCGATGTACGCGCTTCCTTTTTATTGCTTTCCTTTTTATTGCGTTTTACACGTAACTAGCTGAAAACCCGGCGTTGCCCGGGCATTTATTTATTTATTTATTCCTGCCATTTTTCAGGTATATATTCATTTGTATAAGGGCTGTATGTCTGTAAAATCTCTCGGGGATACAATTAGTAGTATAGAAGTAATACATCAAAACTTGGTGCGTGATGGAGCGGTTTTCTCTGAACGTTACTCTTTATGTTCTCATTCTCATGAACTACGTGTCGTACTATGATACAATTTAGAAACTACATTCAACTATATGTGTGTATATGGTCTGTAAAATTTCCTATGGCTACAATTTGTAGTGTACAAATTATAAATTGTAACTTCAAACCGAAAGCCGTACTTTTAGTCCATGAACAGCGGAAAAGTAGTAAGCGAGAAACCTTTTTTCCTTTCATCATTTTGCTACGGTTGTCAACGAGAAAATGTTTAACAATGGTTTGAAATTATGTTTGAAGTTTGTTGCAAGTCGCAAAGTACTCTCATTGACATATAGCGTATTTATAAATCCACGCCGCATTATGTGGCAGTTTTTTGCGATTCCTATTCTTATGACGTCACATCTTCTGAACCATGTGTCGTATGTGGTTCTTACTACTACATCAATTGTTATATCACGTGAGGAATTTGTGTTCCAAATTTGGTTGAAATCGGTCCAGTGGTTTAGGAGGAAATGAGCAGCATTGTCGCAAAATACAGCAGTTTTTCGCGCATCTCATTGTTTATGAGGTCATATCTCGTGAACTATATATCGTATGTGATTCTTACACTACCGTCGACCGTCCTCACGGATTGAAGCTTACGTGTACAAAATTTCACAAAGATTGGAACAAAATTGTAGATTGTATGCAACACGTACAAACATACGGTCACTCTTTTTTATATATTAGACAAGCTGAAAACTCGGCGTTGTCCGGGTATTTATTCTTGCCGTTTTCAGGTATATATTCATTTGTGTAAGGCCTGCATGTCTGTAAAATCTCTTGGGAATAAAATTAGTACTAAAGAAGTAATAGATTAAAACTTGGTGCGGGAAGCGGCGGTTTTGCATGAACTTTACTATCTGCTCATATCTCATGAACTACGTGTCGTACTGTGGTACAATTTAGAAGGTACACTCAACTACATGCGTGTATACTGTTTGAAAACTTTCCTGCTGCTACAATATGTAGTGTAGAAATTATAAATTGTAACGTCGTACCGAAAGCCGTAGTTTTACTCCATGAACAGCAAAACGTTACTGTTTACGTGCTCATATGTCATGAACTACGTGTAGGAACGTGATACAATTTAGAAGCTACATTCAACTATATATGTGTATACTGTCTGTAAAATTTACAGTCACTACAATTGGTAGTGTTCAAATTATAAATTGTAACGTCATACCGAGAGCCGTAGTTTTGCTCCATAAACAGCGGAAAAGTAGTAAGCGAGAAACTTTTTTTCCTTTCATCATTTTGCTATGGTTGTCAGCGAGAAAAAGTTTAATAAAGGTTTGAAATTATGTTTAAAGTTTGTTTCAAATCGCTAAGTACTGTCATTCTCATACAGTGTATTTCGAAAATCTCGCCGCATTATATGGCATTTTTTGCGATTTCTATCGGTTGTAACGTTATATCTTTTGAATCATGTGTGATTCTTAGCCATGCAGGAATTGTTACCTCACAGCAAGGAATGTACCAAATTTGGTTGAAATCTGTCCAATCGTTTAGGAGAAAATGAGTAACATTGTCGCAAAATGCAGCAGTTTCCCGCGCATCTCATTGTTTATGACGTCATATCTCGTGAACTATATATCATATGTGATTCTTACACTTAAAGCGACCGTCCTCATGGATTGAAGCTTACGTGTACAAAATTTCATAAAGAATGGAACAAAACTGTAGATTTGTATGCAACACGTACAAATAAATGGACACTCTGCTTTATATATTAGATAAAAGTAATTTTGAAACAATTGCAATTGTAGGAGTTAATATAACTGAAATTCTTAAACTGGAAACAAATGAATGAAAGGCCGATGATGCACATTAGTTGTATTATATTTGGAGTCGTATAGAGTCGCACATCCGGTTTCACAAGTTAAAGTTGAATCTTTAATTGTTTTACATGAGACATTAAGGATGTCTAACGGTGATTGTTAGTTAGGTGGTCCTTTCGTTTGTTTTCCTCAGCTAGTCAGAAATAATATGGCTTGTCCGTCCGGTTTGTGTCATATACGTAAAATTATTAAAACGCAGGATGGTCGATTTGGTGTGCAATTTGGCTGTTTGTCATGTAGGCCGACCTAATCGGTGGCCAGGTTTATTTTAATTTGTGGTAAATCTTGAAATTTTGGTTGAATAATTGTAATACTTTATGTTCAACGACATTTCTAAATGACGTCATAGTGCGTCGAAATTTGAAGCGCATTAGTAGTTAGATAGAAGAATATTTGAAAGAATTTACTAGCAAGTGACTGTAGCTTTGGAAGACACTGTGTGTATTTCCTAAATCAGGAGCTATCATCTTCAGGTGACTGACAATTTCATAAACACAGATAGCAGTTTGAAACGGAAAAAGATATTAAAACAGAAGATAACAAATGTCGACACTGAAATGTATTTCTATAAGCATTTCATTAAATAAAATCCAGTGTCAAAATTTGTATGTTCTGCCTCAATGTATTTGTAAGTGGAAAATTTTTCTGTCTACAACATTCAGATTTCAGACACCGACAAATGACATGCTCTCAGAAACAGAAAAAGACCTGGAAGAGCAATTGAATGGAATGGACATTGTGTTGAAAGGAGTGTATAAGATGAACATTAACAAGAAGAAAAAATGGTAATGAAATGAAAAGTAGGCATTGCTGAATGAATTATATAAGGTACTCAAAGAATAAGATGAGCAGTAAAATAACATATGATTGTCGCAGGACATAGGATATAAAATGCAGAATAGGAATGGGAAGAAACTAGTTTTTGAAAACTAGTAATTCGTTAATATCTAATAAAAATTGTTAGGAAGTGTTTTCTGAGGCATTTTTGTGGAGTATTGTATTGTACAAGAGTGGAGCAACGACGATAGATAGTTCAGACAGTAATAGGATAGAGGCTTCTGAAATCTGGTGCCACAGAAGAATGCACAAGATGCGGTGGGTAGATCGCGTATCGAATATCGAGGTACTTAACAGAATCGGGGACAAAAGAAATTTTTCTTAGGATATATTTTTATGTATCAAGGACACGTGAATTTAGCATTGAAGGGAAGTGTGTGGGGTAAAAATCACAAAGGAAGGCCAACAGATTAATACGGACGTTGGTTGCCTTTCTGACGCGACGAAGAGGCTTGCTCACGATGGAGTAGCGTGGAGAGCTGCAACAGACCAGTCTCCGGAATGAAGACCGCAACAACAAAGGTCGCCTGGTCAGGCGAAAACAGGTTAGTGGCGAAGTAAATGAATGTCATTTGTTAATTTAGAGTTAAAACAAATAAACTGCTTTTTGTTCTACTGATTTTTTATTCTCTTCGAATTAGTTTTCTACTTTTTAGGACAACATCAGGAAACAACTGATTAGCGTTGACAAGAAATGCTAGTTCTTTGAATTTCAAACATTACTCAAGATGTACATATCACAAGGTCTTACATTACGGCATCGATTGAGAAGGTTTTACTTTCTTCTCACGTTATAGATAGTGTTCTGTGAGACTGCTTATGTTACTTACAGTAGGTAATATTATTTTACAAACAAAAGTACATATTTTTGTGGGTCGTGACCTATGTTTTGAATTGTCAAAATGAACACGTATTTCATTTGTTGCACGAAGATATTACGGTTTACGTATTTTGTTATATTTGAATATGGTATACTTTTCTACACTATATAATATTAAAAACAATATAAACAATTGAAAAACAGAACGTAGAGTAATTAGGTGTACCACTTTCAAATGTAATACAGTATGTAATATGTTCTGCATACAAATGAAACAAGTGTTGGTTTTAGAAATTCAGAACATAGGTAACGACCCCAAAATAATGTGTACCATCGTTTGTAAAGTAATATCGCGTATTTTACGCAGCATAAGTAATTAAATTGAACACTATCTGTAAAGTGAAAAGAAAGTAAAATCTTCTCAACTAATGCCGTAACGCAAGACCTTGTGAATCTGTACATCTTTGAGTAATTTGTATCATAAAATCACACACTAGTTGTCAATCTGATAACACTTTAGTCGTCACAACATGTTTCGAGTCCACATTGTCCCATTTTCAAGAGCTAAAAACAAGGAATCACATATAAATACGATCTAATGAGCAATATCAAACCCTAATAATCGCGCAAGTTTATATGAGATAGTTCTCCAGATTGGCATGACCCTTTACTTCTCCGCGGTTCTCTCAGTTTGGGGGTTCCTATGTTCTAGTGCCCTGTTCAATCTATTAACCCTGTGTCACAGCCATTTTCTACCGCTATTTGCCTGAGCGTACTTAATTCCTCTTTCTTGTTTTCAGTGGTAAGGGGAATGGCGTTAACCCTGTAGAGAGCACTTAAAAAAAACGCTAGTTTATGTTTACTGGGGTGGCATGACGCCAGAAACATCAGTTACAAAGGAAACATGTCCAAGAAGGGCAAGATGACCAAATGTATGGTTATGGTCAACTTTAAAGTACTATTTTATGGTGTAAATCTTTTATGTGCATTTCTCGTACCTTTCATTTTTCGGTGTATAAAGAACATTTTTTTCCTGAATCACTGGAGATACATAAGTGAAATTTTCTCAGACTTTGTTCACATTATAACACAACTTCTTGTGGTTCAAATTTTTTCTAAGTGTATTTCTGTCAAAATTATTTACATTTTTGTGAAATTGAAATTGCTTTGTTTCATACACATAATTAAAAAAATTGTAAGAGCTCTAAAAATGCTTATCTGATTACTAAGAATTACCTACCACAATATGAAAGTTGTAAGTAAAGTAATTTATGAGTAAACGTTCCTTGTGTGATAGCATGTGTTGTGAATATTTCCAACAAAGCCATGATCAAATTTTTTAGAAAAAAATTTGAAAAGATCCAGAATGTAGCGCATAACATAATTAAGTGAAAAATTTGGTTCTATTATCTTTGAAACACCGGAATCTGTGGTACATTATGTAATCACGTCCATTTTCTCCTACGTCCCTCCTTAAAGGCTAGTGTACACGACGACACTAGGTTACGACACTCGTTGCATGAAATGAATTGCACGCAACTGGTTTCACGTATGTCTGTAGACACGGCGCCAATACAATACACCCCAGTTTCGATGTTCTGAGTGTGTCGTAATCGCTGTAGAATGACAGTTATGGTAACTGTAAGAGTTGTGACGGAGATATTGCCTCTCTGTGTGAAATCGCTACATCAGACTAAACTTAAAAAGACTAAGAAACGTGTTTGAGTTCGTGACTAGATTGAAAAAAGGACGCCAACTCGGTTGCTCAGCGATGTTGCTGAAAGAAATTGTGACTGAAGACCCAAGAAGTTATTTTAATCAACTTAGAATGTCACAAGAGCAGTTCACGTTGCTTTTAAACATAGGAATGCAATAACGAAACGAGATACTGTTATGCGTGAAGCATTGTTACCAGAACTGAAATTACAAATTGCATTACGTTTCTTGTCAAGTAGATATTCGTCTCGACAGTACCTGTACTGTGTTCTGAAATCCACAATTGCCATAGTTAGTTTGTATAGGTATTTCGAATTAAATTTATTTTAGTCTGCAATTCACTAAACGTCAACCCATCAATATTTAATTCACGAATAATTGCTTCAAGAGCACTAACACGCCACAGCTTATTCCTGAAATTTTCGTCGTTACAATCGCACAAACACCTATGCATCGCATATATGTTCAAAAATGTAATTATTTCTTCGGTTCTCCCCTTTTTGTAGTGCCGGCCATGGTGGCCGCGGGGACTGAGGCGCTCCAGTCACGATCTGCACGGCCACTACGGTCGGGGGTTCGAATCCCCCCTCGGGCATGGATATTTGTGCAGTCATTACTTTAAGGTAGTTCGTAAGTAGTTTGTAAGTTTAGGGAATGATGACTCCGTAGTTAAGTCCCATAAGCTTAACAAAATTTCCTTTATGTTGTATTTTGTTCTAACCTAAAAACACGCGCAATCAGTTTCGTCAAAGTTGGAATGTGTCGAAACTGTTTAGTTTCGCCAAAGTGTTGCGCGAACGCCGGCCGCGCATGCGCACTGGCCAGTTCAAAAATGTTCAAATGTTTGTTAAGCTTATGGGACTTAACTACGGGGTCATCAGTCCCTAAACTGACAAACTACTTATCAACTACCTTATACTAAAGACGGCACAAATATCCATGCCCGAGGGGGCATTCGAACCCCCGGCCGTAGTGGCCGTGTAGACCGTGACTGTAGTCTCCTCGGCCACCGCGGCAGGCCACTGGCCAGTACCGCAGTTTCATGAAACGTAGTGTCGTCGTGTAAACTAGACTTAACAGTCATCAGTTTAGCTATTTTCAAAATGTGCCGTATGGGACTCCAAATATGAAACTGAAAATCAGACTTACCACAGTATAGCAAGGAGCACCTGGGGTCTTACGTCAGCAGTGCAGACGAAACGCTTCGACTGAGCAGCAACGGAGCACCAACCCGGCCGACACCGTGCCAGGAGAACGGAGGGAAGATTCCGCAGCCTCGCAGCCGCGACGGCTCTTATCCGTCCCAGTAGTGGAGTCGTTTGCAAGTCGTCAGCGGCGAACGTAATCGAGACGTCAGAGCGGGACCGAAAAGCGCCGGGGAGCCAGCGGCAACCGCGGCCGTGCGAGCACTGGGCGCTCGCGACCCTGCGGTCCTTGCCGCAGCCATCAGGCTGTTACGTAAGGCGGGCGCGCAACCGTGCCGAGGCTGCCCGCGATGACGCCCAACCACCGAACGCGTGCTCAACAGGATGGAGCGGCGGGTATTTCCCGTTGCGTGGCCGCTGGCACTATCCAATAGTCGCTCCTGCATTGGGTGCACTTGACAGAAATCATGACATAGAGATATGCAATTACAAAATGTTCAAATGTTTGTATAGCTTATGGGACTTAACTACGGGGTCATCAGTCCCTAAGCTTGCGAACTACTTATGAACTAGCTAATCCTAAGGACGGCACAAATATCCATGCCCGAGGGGCGATTCGAACCCCCGACCGTAATGGCCGTGCAGACCGTGACTGGAGCGCCTCAGTCCCCTCGGCCACCGCGGCCGGCTATGCAATTACAAAGGAGGCGGTAGTACAGCGGAGTGCCGATAATTCAAGGTGAACGGGACCGGAACCATCTCGAACTACCGAGAACTAGTACTATCGAGATTTATACTGGAAAAAAATGTTTGTAAATCTATCGGAATCAAATCCTAGGTTATTAGTCTGAAGGAACTGAGATACCAACAGCCGTATGTATAATAAAATATTTATTCTATCACAACCAGTTTCGGCATTCGAAAGGTTGAAAGGTTTGTAAATCTATCGGACCAAACTGCGTGGCCATCAGTCCGTAGCTTACAAACTACTTAAACCTAGGTAAACTAACCTAAAGACAACACACACACACACACACACACATGCCCCAGGGAAGACTCGAACCTCCACGGCGAGCAACCGCGCGCTCCGCAGTGAGACGCCTTAGACCGCTCGGCTACTCCACCGCAGCGTTTCGGCATTCCTCTATCCATCTTCAGGTCCCTACATCGGAGCATAATATCCAAAAGTACGGATACTAAAACTGGATTCGGGGGCTTCTCTTAGTGGGAAACAACAGCAGCAACTGTGATAACTAGTTGTCAAGTAGTCCTTGTTATCACAGTTGCTATTGTTGTTTCCCACTAAGAGAAGTCCACGAATCCAGTTTTAACATCCTTACTTTTGGATATTATGCTGCAACTGTGATAACAAGGACTAGTTGACAACTAGTCCTTGTTATCACAGTTGCTGCTTTAGTTTCCCACGAAGATTAGTCCCCAAATCCAGTTTTAGCATCCCTACTTTTGGATATTATGCTCCGATGTAGGGACTTGAAGATGAATAGTGGAATGCCGAAACTGGTTGTGATAGAATAAATATTTTATTATACATACGGCTGTTGGTATCTCAGTTCCTTCAGACTCTTGACCAGGCACTGTCCCGTTTCCACCAGCAATGTTGGATTCAATAAGACTCTAGGTTATTAGTCCGTAGCTTAAAGACTACTTAAAGTAAGGTAAACTAACATAAGGACAACACAAACACCCATGTCCGAGGGAGGACTCGAACCCCCGACGGCGTATACTGGGAAAAGAGGTATTATGATACTGGAAGTAATACTGGTGATAAAATATGAAATCTATTAAAACAATAGTTCGCTGCTCAAAACAATTAGGTTATCAGGTGAAATGTCATACACAATATAGAGTAAATCCAGGAGATATGGCGCACATTTTCAAAATTATTCATGAAAAATCCCATAATGCACTTTAGTCAATTTCTTTTATAAGAAAACAAACCAGTTTTCCTTTAAAATATAATTTTTTGAGAATTTTACATGCACCCATTCGTCATGATACTTGACCACTCAGAAAACCTTACAGTACGGCACCTATACCTTAGGTTCAGAGTGAGATGCCTCGCCCTTATGGGGTGACATGCCGCATGATGATATTTGTTGAAATGTTTTAAACAAGTTATGTTAAAATTTTAGTTTATAATTGTAACAATTGAGGAATAAAAATAAACACTGAAAAAAGGCGAACAAATCATTTTTTATTATATAAAACCAATGAATTAACATTTAAATTATTTTCCAAAGAAATCCTCTCCACCATTAGTTCTTATTCCTGATTTCCCTGCCACGGCCAACACAATAAGTATCAAAGATTGCGGCATGTATCCTGATCTAGCTGGGATAGACACCGCACCCCGTGACTCTGTGAACGAAGTAGCCAAGTTTACAAGCTTCATAGGGATTTATTTGCGGACGGAGAAGTTAGTACTGCTTCCTCCCACAAGTCCCCTAAAACCTCCACATCCTTGCGGATGCTGTTGCGTAGCAGTGTGCGTTTGTACCGCCCTACAGTACGCACGAGGTGCCGCAGTTACTGTCCAAATCTTTATGGAAAGCATTGAGTTCTGACTTACCTGTTGTCTTCTATAGTTGTGTCCCCAGCGCAGAAGACACCACACAGGTCGTAGGTTCTTCTACAGCATACAAGTAAGGCTAAAATAAGTTCTGTATGATGGAAGCATAATAAGCGACTCGCGAGATTTTTAATTGTCAGGGATGCCATTTATTAACTAAATAATAAAAAAATGAGCAACTATTGTTAATATGATACGGCCTATGCTGCCCATAGCTCATGTTGAGACCTCGACTCTTTTCACTATTACAAAAAATCTTAACTCATGGCCGGCGCGGTCCGGCGCGTATAGTGGTCAGCTCTAGACTGAAACTGCGGCGCGTTGCGAGAGGGCACCTGACGCTCTATTTCGCGCCAAAACAGGGCCGTCGCGCGCCTTCTGCAAAATCGCTCTTCTCTTGTTACAATAAGAGAAGGCAACTTAAACTTTTTAAACTGTCCAAATCTAGCCTGCCCTTGAGAGATATTTATTACACATTCTCAGCTCTGAATAATTAATATTTAGTTTATAATAAACAAAAGTAATTTCAAAAGAAATCACGTGACGTGAAATGCAGCAGCCAATGCGAGGAGAGCACCAGTAACATAGGCGGGCTTTCCCACGGGAACCAGCACCTACTGCGCCATATGCTACTGCTCCCCACCCCACATTTCAACATATGCTGCACTGCTGTCTTTCTTCCGCGTTTAAGGCACGTACAATGTTAGCAAAGAAACGGCCAGCGGCCAGAAATATGAAGTAGCCACAGGCCAGGAATATCACACATCCCCTTCCTTCGGAGATTTCCAAACTTGGAATGTTCTCAAAGACAACAGACAAGTTGGATATAAGAACCCTCTAAATTTTGAAAAATAGGACCCATTATCTCTCAAGAACTTACATAAATATTGAAAGCATTACTTCTAAATCTCCCCATCTAAATCGAAAATGATTGCACAAAAAGGTAAAGACACATCAAAATTATAACCCTGCCTAAATTGAACTTGGGCAGCTACGAATTAGCTAACTTTACAACATATGAAACTACATGGAAATGTTGATATATACCTAAATATCCTTCTGAAAATACACACACAAAAACTCAAAGTTACAAATTACTTAACACATTGTATGAAAATGTGCAGAAAATAAACGATTGAACAATAGATAAGTTACACTGAATAATTACAGGAAATACAGCAGGCTTAAAGCCTCTCAATAGTTGTGATTTGAAATCGGCGCATTGCCGTCCATGTTTACAAAATTTATTGGCACCTTGCCATTTGAATATACGACATTTAGACTTCCGGCTCATGGCCGCTTATAACACCAATTAAATTCTCGGCACATTGCCTTACATAAAATTACTAACTTTCGGCGCATTGCCGTCCATCAAACATCTCAACTCTTTCTCGTTTCATTAATTGAATTGCCTACTCACTTTCGTCTTTGCAATTTTGACACACGCATTGAGTGCAAATTCAACACTATACACTCACGACTTTATACTTTTATAACATTTCTCATAGCATATATAGCACTGCTGGCTTCACACGCTTGTACATACTAATGATATATATAAAGTGGTACATAAAATTTATGCATACAAATACATTTATGAAATCAAATCAATGCAGACATTTTGTATATTGAATCAAGGAGGTCATTGACCTTTCCCATATTTCTTCAGTTACCTTTTCTGTCATCAGTTTATATTTAATTATCTTTCGTGACACGCTTTAAGATATATTAAGTCATATATATCTGTTTCATAATTGGGTCACTGACCCTTCATTCATTGACAATACTCTATATTGTCAACATATTATGTTACCTCTATTCCCATATTACAATTGGCAACACATGCCATGTCTAATATTTAATACCGTACTGTTGGCGAACAGATGCCACTTTTATATTGACTTGTCATAATGCTTAATATTTAATGCAAAATGCAGATCACAGAAATCAACAGGAACCATTTGCTGCATATAGGCAAAATATAATTCCGACTGACGGATGGTTGCTTTCATTGACAGCTGACGGTGAAATTCCATTATGTAAGATATACATTTTCCATGGTATATGTTGTTTATCGCTCTGATGTGTTATGATTTCCTGAGGTTTATGTGGAGGCGCAACAGGTCAAAAATATCATATTATTACTCATATACTTATTCATAGATGTGTATGTGTAAGAGCATAGGACAAATGTATTCAAAAAATGGTGCCATTTCTGCTACTGTGTATTTCTAATTTTAAAAAAAAATGTAGAGAGAGGCACACACTGCATCCCCTACCTATTTTCAATATTTCACAAAGGACGACTTCACTGCCCCCTAAAATACTATATATAATATTAATGAGTCGACTTCCAGGCCGGATCTACCAGTCACCTGTACTTGACCCTTTCTTACCACTTCACTACACCCTCAATAATGAGCCTATTTCCAGGCCGAATTTATCAGTCACATGTACTTGACCCTACTTATCTATCACCTTTTCAATACTTGCTTAAAACTACACATAGCAGACCATACACCTCGTTCCTCATACCATTCAGAATAAAACCATGTTTTACATTGCCTATGTCAAACAGCCATTTTAATTACGTTCACTCGCCTGTTGTTGCGCCGTCCTCTTCTCAGCGTCATATATTATAATAATCAGAGTAAATAGTATTGGGATAAAATAAATAAAATTCCTTCAATAATGTAGTCAGCTGTTTTGTTTCGTTCCGAGATGATCTGTGACTGCCACTTAACTTTGCAAATGTAACTCGTGCTATGCAGATGTTTACTGCGGAGTTACAATATTTACTATACTCCATATTTGTTACATACTCGCATAAGCCAAATTCAGTACGTATTAAGTCTGTAAATCTCGTATTCCTGCTTACTCATGTCAAATCCTGTTTTTATTTACTCGTCTAAATTAGTGTTTTCGTGCAGTCTGGTATTTGGATAGAGAAGAAAGTAAAGACGATAGAAAAGAGTTCAGACTGAATAGTAAGAGGAAGAACTAACAGCGTGAAAGGAAAGGAAGTAAGCTGCTAGTTGACTAGGGTACCTGGTAGGCGTCAGTTACCTGGCAAAGCAAAGAGCGCTATTGCCCCCTGAGGTATTTGTACCTATTTTGTGTATGAAGGCAGATGTTGATATTTTCAGACCAAAAGGCAACACTCTGAACTGACAACACCTTCTTCCATATGTAAAAGCAGTGTATTTGCAACAATTTTTTTTAGCTGTATTTGCCAGAAGCTAGCAGTCAAGTCCATGCTTGTTAATATCTTGACTACATGAAACTTCTGAACAAGTTCCTCAATTATTTTAGACCTGACTTTAAATTTATACTTGTAGTCTTTCATGCGGCCTTCAGTGTGTATATTATTTTGTGTACTTTCTAGCCAATACTGCTTGAGAAACGCAGTGACAAATTCCTGATGGGTTTTACAAATGTTTATAGCTGCTGTTCCCCACGAAATTCCAACACCTACAAATCTACACACAACGATTTTCATCTTTTGTTGTTCTGTCATATTATTAGGAATAACACCAACGAACTGCCTGAGGAAAGCAACAGGATGTACACTACCTGTCTTGGAAAAATTGTGAAATTTGTATGAATAAGGATCATTTGCAACATCAACTATGTTACTTATAACTTCCTTAAGTTCCTGTTCCACCCACGCTTCAAGTTTTCTCTCAAGTTCATTTTCATTGGTGCTAATATTTTCACTAAATTACATGAATCGGGCAGCTCATTCAGTTTCTGCTCGATCTCTGTTAATTTACTGTGAAGTGCATTTGCATTACTTGTACATGATGTGCCTATCTGTGACACTTTACTGTCAATTAATGCTACATTTCTGTTCATTTTTTCGATGTCTGATTGCTGTGACAGGTATCCATCTTTACATGTTTTACTAACGTTAGCCTGTTTCTTTCTCAAACACTCTACCTTATTTGTAATAGTATACAGCGTGTCACTATTAACCTGTAATCTTTCGTTAATTTTGCTTACTTCGGAGTCCACCCTGTGCACAACGTCATTTTTACAATTTTTCAAATCTAATTGTTCAAAACACTTTTCTGTTTTTTCTTCATTAACAATTACCCTGTTTTCTAAGCCCTGGAATTTATTATTTACACTAGCCATCGGTGTACGTATTTCCTCTATATCACGGTCTAAGTTTTCATTGTTTTGGTCAAGTTTAGCAATAATTTCGTTTACCAACTTATTCATGCTTTGTTTTAGTTCTGTTTTAATTTTATTTGCCTCCTGATTTTGTTCTTCTTTGTTTTGATCTAATTTAGCATTAATTTCGTTAAGCATTGATATAATAGTATTGTCAATACGAGTTTCCTTCCCTCCACTACTTCTTACTGGCAACGTATCAGCTGAAGCTGTAATATGGCTTCTGTCACTTGATACCTCCATCTGCTCCTCTGTTTGCAGACGCCAGACACATTTTCTCTGACGGCTGTATCCAGATTTACCACGTCAGTATGGTTAGGAGCGACAGATTGACAAACTTGTGTATCTCTCTGCACGTCACTTACAACATTTTGAACAGCACTTTGTTCTATATTATGTGTGCTATTGATATGATTAACCTCCATATCCTGGATAATATTAGATTGCAATTCACTCATATTCGCTACAAAATATGGACGGATATTGTCACCCTGCATCTGAGGTTGTTGACCTGAATGATCATTACCTGTATATAGAACACATTCTCCGTCCCTACTTCTGAGATAATACCTAGTCTTTCCCTCACTTTCCATTTCTAATATAATTTTACGCTAGTTTTTAATTTCCAAATTTAATTAACTGACATATACAATTAATTATAATTTACAGGAGTTGACACTTACTCCCGTTTTTCCTCGCGTCGCGATGTGCAGTTGTTGCGACGTGAAGGCTGGTGGTTGCAGCTCCGCTAATAGATGGAGTCGTCGTCTGCCGCTGCTGGCGATGTTTACGGCTGTTCCTTTCAGGCGCCGCACCCCTCTTCTGACTGCTATGGCGCTGAGCGTGGCTGTTCCGTCGATGTGGCCGGTGAAGTGTTGCGAAGCCGCCGTTCTGTAGCTCTTCGATTCTTGAAGTTACGTAATCCAATGGACCGCGAACACAACACTTGCACTTGCTCCACTCGCGTACATCAACTGGCTAACGGTCACTTTATTTGTAAAATTCTTGATGTCTAACAGTTCGCGAATCACTTCCACCGTTTATCGCCTCACTGTATCTGTATATTTCGTTCCGAAATGTTCATCCCCGCAAGGGATGCCATGTACAAGTTTCCTAGGGTTTTATTTGCGGACGGAGAAGTTAGTACTGCTTCCTCCCACAAGTCCCCTAAAACCTCCACATCCTTGCGGATGCTGTTGCGTAGCAGTGTGCGTTTGTACCGCCCTACAGTACGCACGAGGTGCCGCAGTTACTGTCCAAATCTTTATGGAAAGCATTGAGTTCTGACTTACCTGTTGTCTTCTATAGTTGTGTCCCCAGCGCAGAAGACACCACACAGGTCGTAGGTTCTTCTACAGCATACAAGTAAGGCTAAAATAAGTTCTGTATGATGGAAGCATAATAAGCGACTCGCGAGATTTTTAATTGTCAGGGATGCCATTTATTAACTAAATAATAAAAAAATGAGCAACTATTGTTAATATGATACGGCCTATGCTGCCCATAGCTCATGTTGAGACCTCGACTCTTTTCACTATTACAAAAAATCTTAACTCATGGCCGGCGCGGTCCGGCGCGTATAGTGGTCAGCTCTAGACTGAAACTGCGGCGCGTTGCGAGAGGGCACCTGACGCTCTATTTCGCGCCAAAACAGGGCCGTCGCGCGCCTTCTGCAAAATCGCTCTTCTCTTGTTACAATAAGAGAAGGCAACTTAAACTTTTTAAACTGTCCAAATCTAGCCTGCCCTTGAGAGATATTTATTACACATTCTCAGCTCTGAATAATTAATATTTAGTTTATAATAAACAAAAGTAATTTCAAAAGAAATCACGTGACGTGAAATGCAGCAGCCAATGCGAGGAGAGCACCAGTAACATAGGCGGGCTTTCCCACGGGAACCAGCACCTACTGCGCCATATGCTACTGCTCCCCACCCCACATTTCAACATAAACGCGGAAGAAAGACAGCAGTGCAGCATAAGACACGTACAATGTTAGCAAAGAAACGGCCAGCGGCCAGAAATATGAAGTGGCCACAGGCCAGGAATATCACAAGTTGGCCAGACTAGAATCAAAAGGCACCCAACAGAAGTTACTATTCGTGTAGCTACTCAGATATTTAAAAACATGTCACTATTTAACACCATCAGTTAACTAAGCGTAACACTAAAATGATTTACAAGCAAGATATAGAGACTTACTTTGTTTATTAAGAATAACTCGGTTAAAACTACGACTATTGAAACAAAAGCAGTTACCTCGTCGCCCAGCGTCTATTGCTCAACTTCAAAGCGCCTACACACGCACTGTGGCGGATTTTACCAACACTAGTGGGGCGGGGGGAGGGGAGGGGGCTGCACAGTCTGTACCACATGCGGAAACTCTCCCGGACTTACTAGACCAACGATTTTATCGTTTAATTGAAACATTGGTTACAATTGTAATTTGTGTATGATGCTACCCAACTCTTTACCTGAGTTTTACATTGCGTTTACTCAGAGCGAGACACAATGAGGCTACCACAATAGTGAGAAAGTCATTCTCGTTGCCCTCCAATATGGTGTGTGAACACCTCTAACGGCCAGTAAACCTGAGAGATAGGTCATCAATCAGCTCTTGACGGATAATTGGCCATTCTTCCATGAGTGCAGAAACCAGCTCTGCAACCGTCGTGGGAGATGCTGGTCTGGTTGTAAAGCCTCTGGGAAATGCTTCCCAGACATGCTCAGTCGGGGTTAAGTCCGGTGAACAAGTTGGCCACTCCATTGGTTTAATTCCCTCAGTTTCGAGCATGTTCTCCACCAGTGTAGCTATGTGGGGATGAGCGTTGTCGTCCCCCACAAGGAACCCATCTCCTGTGACATCAGCGTAGAGCACAAAAAAGGTCCAAGGTTCTTGTCTTTAAACCTCTGATATGTCGAAGCGCTATTCCAAGTTGTTTCCTGAACACAAAACCTTGACTCATCTGTGAACAAAACCGAGCCCCATTCGTTACGACTCCAATGCCGATGTTCCTCCGCCTAGTTTCTACGGGTTTAATGGAGTCGTGGTTTTAATAGGACACACACCACAGACCTCTGTGCATTGACGCCACATTACCGAAGGTGATTTCGGACTGTTTGTGTCGACATTGCGCGTCCTGTTGCTGCCTGCAGGGTGCGTTATAGCTGAGTTGCATTCAGCCTCTTATGTCGACGGGCTGTTAACCAGAGCTAACGGTCATCTCTTGCTGATGTTACCCGTGGACGACCTTGGCCTTTTCTTCTTTAACGTTTCCTGTTATCTGAAATCGCTTCCAGATCCAAGACATTATACTTTTGGACAATGAAATAGCTGGAGCCCCCTCCCTCCGTGTCTATCCCGCTTCCAACCATACTGTGGCTCTCCGTACCATAGCTTCGGGTAAGTCATGTTGATGTTGCATTGCACTATCTGCTCACTACCTGCTTGTGTCATTCGTGGGATAGAGTGAACAGAACACATAGGGAAGAAAGGTGCATTCGTCTGGAGCGATTTATAGAAGTCGCGGTAACCTGAGTCTGGATGTCCGAATGTTAATCCAATATGTTACCTCTGAGCCACCTTGCATGGTAGGGAATGCAGTATCTCGAGATCCACGTGTAAACACTGTACCGCGAATACCAATTTGCAAGATCTTCCTCACACCTTGTATACCAGAATGGCAGACGGCATGAACGTTACGACTCAAGAGTAGCGGTGTTTGCGTTTAATTGACAGTCCAAAAGACAACAAACTCTGGATAAAAATAATGCCATACGCCAATGTCGGACGTAAGACGAAATGTATGCGATAAGTCAGTAAGGCGCAGTTTGGAGTTAATGTCATATGGTGATAGACGTCGGACCCGAAAGCTTTTGATAACGGCACGTCAACATCTGTGGTGTATTCCACGGTCTCAGACTAAATCGTTTTGACTATAGACGCCTTCAAAACCGTAACTTAGTCAGGTCAGATTTCAAGTGCCGCGGCAGAAGTAGTTTGAAAGCCTAGGGAATGATGACCAACATAGTTAAGTCCCTTAGATTTGCAAACATTTAAACATTTGTGTTGTTCAAATATTGTGCAGACCCCACGAAGCCGGGACGAAGTAGGGAACGCAACGCGACCAAAGGCCACTTTGCAAGCTGGAGGGTGCTCAGTAATGTAGTGGGCTTCTTTTACTTCTGGCCCAACTCCACGGATAATTGTCCGTGTTTTAGTTCGGCTACTTGGAGTTAATTTTAGAAGCAGAACGCTGACGGGTATGAGTGAAAGAAGTAGAACTAAACTGACATAATATTTGCGCAGAGGAAATAATAGGATCATGAACAAGAAAACTTTAATAACGATTTTAAAATTAATTATACAAGGAGGCCAATGTAACTAATTTAATTCCAAAGGGGCTCTTCCATAGATGTGCACAAAAACAAAAATTGTGGTTGTCCGCCGCCATTAAATATAGTTAAAGGAAGTAGATATTACTCTGTAAATGCAGGCAATACCAGTGTAATTTATTTTACATTTGTCCACGCCGAGCTCCGTCACACACACTGACGTCAGCGACGCAGTTTCCTTCACACGTCACTGAAATCGACATAATTATGAAGTTCATTTGTAAGCACGTTTCTCGACTTAGGAAATCGATTAAGGCACATTGCTTCATACTCACCGACACAGATGCATTAAAAACGCCGTGTAACGCGCTTGTATTTCTTTACCGACAGAGAGCTGCAACTTGGATCAGCGATGCGGATTAACCGAGCGCTTAATATTTATGACATGTAATACCTAAAATGATATTGAGGGAGACATATTTACAGGCGCTACTTTTCAGAAAATATTCAAATGTTTGTAAAGCGTATGTGACTTAATTAAACATACAAACCACTTATGAACTATCTTATACTAAAGACAACTCAAACATCCATTCCCGTGGGAGGATTCGAACCTCCGACGCGGGAGGCCACGCGATCAGCAACGTGGGCCGGCCGCGGAGGCCGCGGGGACTGAGGCGCTCCAGTCACGGTCTGCACGGCCACTACGGTCGGGGGTTCGAATCCCCCCTCGGGCATGGATATTTGTGCCGTTCTTAGTATAAGGTAGTTCGTAAGTAGTTTGTAAGTTTAGGGACTGATAACCTCGTAGTTAAGTCCCATAAGCTTAACAAACATTTGAACATTTGAACAGCAACGTGGCGCTTCAGACCGCTAGGCTACTCCTGCGCACCCCTTACTTTTTATAACACTCCTGTATTGATGGAAGGTCATTGACTAACGTGAAAAATTATACGATTTTTGTTTATAGTTTCTTCAACCCAGAGAGGAAAGTAACGTTACGTTGCAGAATCCGTATATTGTTCTTGAAATATCAGTTATAAATATGATATCTTTTGGGTGTGTTCGTTTAAAGTGATTTGCTTCCAATCCGGCATTCTGCTATTTATATCGCTTCATATTTCAGATATACCGTGATATTATTAATGATGTAGGTAAAAATATTCTATTACTTAATTGTAGCATTATATGAGATGAAATTTAATTGCTTGTGTCGTTTCGTTGACCTTTTTTCGTGTTGTGAAAACAGAGTAGTTGTTGCTTGCGCAATCAGTAATTAATGGGACATGGGCACTTGGGCAGCCACAAACGTATTATATTCACGGAATGTACGACATTAACTGCGAAACACAGACGGGATTCAAACTTGGGTCTCCTACCTTCTAGGCAGTTCCGCTGGCCCCTGCATCCCTATGGAGATTGCAGTCACCACTCCTGCACAGATTACTCAAGTACGCCTCCTTTCCAAATTCTCAACTTTACACTGCCCACTGTTACTCATAGGTTTGTGAACTGATTCCCGTAAGAGTCAGGGCCTAGGAATGCCTCCGCAAATGAGAAAGGATCTTTGCCCATCATCTACTTTATATAACTCATACAAATGTGTTACGTAATTCAATACATGAGTAGGTCTAGCTGGTAGAGACGGTCTGTAATTTGCAATTCATTTCCAAAAGACACAGATTTGATGAAGATAAAATTAAAGCCGCTTGGCAGTCTCATGCAAAATACTATGAATGATCATCGCGTCTATTGGTAACAATTAACGCTACGATTCTGAACGTGATTCAGCGTGAGGAATTTGACGCTTGTGTTGATTGTGTCTTGATATACATCATAGATGTTTCATAACAGGAAACAAAGGAAGCGCTCTTTTTTTGTAGAAACTATTGCTCGTAATTCTATGCAAATATGCCACGACTATGAACGGACAACAGGTATCAGCTTATACAATAATTACAATGTATACAAGAGTTTCCAGTACTTAAAAGAGATTTATTACGCATCAAGGGATCAAAATGTTTCAATGAACACGGATTGTATACTTCATATTCTCTTAGTCACAATGGTAAAATGACCTACAGTCATCCATATTGAGCCACATGCAGAGCAACCACATTAATAATAAAATTATAAGTAATGCGGGAAACAGCTATGGTCCTATGAAATATTTAATGCTTAAACTATCGCATATCGATTTCTGTCAGTGAGTCAGTGATCACCACATCTATGTTCTGCTCTTCACAATCTGTGTAGAATGTGACCGTAATCCATTGCAAAGCAAGGTCTCGTCGAATAACACATACGTTGGAGCCCGACTGGCTGTTGCCGGATTGAACATCGGACACTTACAGTGTTCCGATACGTTTGTGGGAACTACACGCACCGAAATGCAACATCAACAGTGTTAAAGTTAGAGGAATGGGAAGGCTTCCCCGACCCATCCATCGCTCCTGAAAGACTCTTGCTACGTTTCTTTCGCCTTGCCCTAAGATAGGTGGCACCCCATCATGCATATACCACACGTGTAGTCGATCATGTAATGACACATCCCCCCAGCAACAAAGATAATTTGTTGGGAAGGAAGTAACGATCCATAACGCAATTCAATGAGTTGTGTAGAACGTAGGGATCTAGCAGTCTAGCCCAGACGTTGATGCCGAAAATTCTCTATTCTCGTGTGCATTTCCGTTGGCATCGCCTATAACTCCTCACTATAGAATTTAACGATAGCATCCCTAGCGAAGCCCGCCTCGTCAGCAAATAATACCTTCAATGTCAACAGCACATCATAGTCACAGATTTGCTGAAGTGAAGGGAATAATTGCAATCTGGTAAATATGGTAACCTGAAGAGATTACAGGTGTGCAATTTATTTGACGTTTTCCACGATCACTAAACACGACGTAAACGATCCTGCTTTTGAAGGTTGCTGGAACAGGGTTGTGAACACCTTTTTAGAGGGTATACGGCGTCATGGAAGTGTATATCCATTGCCAGAAAGGGGAGAAGTATAATAACATACTGCTCTGTTACAATACACAGTGCACTGTGTAAATTTTATGGGCGCTCCACATGAAAGTAAAATACCAAGATATACAGCGTTTTAAAGAACATTTTAGAGTAATTTGTGTGCTCTTGTGTCGGGTACGCGCTTAATACCAATACAGATATTTCACGCTGCATAAAGTTACGTACATACGCTGTTTCTTCTTTTATGGCAATGTAGTCGGTGTGCAACGGATATCCCTTGTACACACACAGACCATAACTGCAGATGGTAAAATTAAACTGATTTATTCCGCAGAGATTACTATGACTTTCAGCGGCTCTAGATGCCCATGTTATTAAGTAGTCCGTAACTAAAAAACCTTGGACCTTTGTCGTTCGCGGGCAAGCGCTCTGCGAGGTATTGGCAGAACTAAAGTTGTGAAGACGGTGCGTGATTCGCATCGGGATAGCTCAGTGGTAGAAAGCTTGCCCGCGAAAGGCAAAGGTCCCAGGTTCGAGTCCCGGTTCCGGCGCACAATTTTAATCACCTAGGAAGTTTCATATCAGCGCACACTCCGTTACAGAGTAAAATTTTCATTCTAAAAATATATTTAACGCCTAAGGTTTGTAGGAACTTTTTTCTTGTTTTAATATAGAGTGCCGCGGCAGAGCGGTCGAGCGCATTGGGGCACTATGCTACGATGCGTGAGGCCGTTCCCCGTAGGGGGTTCGAATTCCTCCCTCGGGTATGGATTTTTGTATCGTCTTTAGTATAAGGTAATTCATAAGTAATTTGTAAGTTTAGGGACTGATGACGCCGCAGTGAAGACCTTTAAGCTTAACAAACATTTTTGAACATTAATATAGATTACATGCTCTGTAAAAATTGGAACCTTGACTCCATTCAGGGTGAAGAAGAAAATGGCACCTATGGAGATCAGCGGGCGATACCTCTTCCGACTTAAGATAAAAGATTACGTAACGAAATCAATTCGGGTTCAGTTTGGAAACATTATGTATGAAAATAAAGAGACAGTCTAAGAAACGGACTTCTAAAAACAGAAGAATGGAACCTGACGACGATTCAAACTGTAGCGGCAGGCTGGATTTTTCTGTCTAGTGACTGAGACCGGCAGTTGGTAAGATAGTGTGATGTGAGACCCATCTTTCCGATAAACTGTATGAGGTGATAATATTACCAGGCCATCGTTTCTTCGATGTTTCCAGATAAACTTCGTGTGGAAAATAAATAATGAACGCTTGAAATGTTTTTATCCAGCATGTATAGTCTACGGAAAAAAAAGTTCCAATGTTTACAACCACTAACACACGAACACGAACCCATGCACGCGCACATATGCATATTGAGTACAAGAATTGATAACACTTACAGACCGATAGATCAAGCGGTACTGAGGTACAGAGTGTCGGTCCATGCAGAAACGCCCATTCAGTACGTGGCGAAGCCTCCACGCGAAGGTATGCAGGAGCTGGCTCTGGCATCCTTCTGGCATCATAGGATGGCGAATACTATCTTGGGATACAGTATTCACGTAGTTCTGTAATAAGAGTTGTGGTACGGCGAGTCGCACGTGTCGTCTCATTGCATCGCATACGCGCTCCACTGGAGACAAGTACCCAGAACGCGCCGGCCAGGGAAGTGCCTGCACATCTTGCACAGCAGTACTTCTACAGGGTGTCCAGAAAAGGGCTCCCTGATTTCAACATTAAATATCTCGAAAACAAAGATCGATAGAGGAATGCAGTAAACGGTATGTTTATTGTGAAAGCTGTAAGAAGTTTATACAGCAGTTTGAAATAATAGTTACAAAAGCTGCTAACAGATGGTACTGTAATCGCCATACTTAATGCTTAGTATAAATAGTGATCCGAAGTCCAGAGAGGCTGAAACTTGAAAGGAGGTTAGCGTACTGAAGGAACAGATTAAAACCATGTATTCCATTGAACAATGCGTTTTTCTGGTGCTTGAGTACCACATGTTAGAAGAGAGTCCTACGGCAACAAGGCGAAATTTTCACGCACGATTTAATGTTCCAAAAGGACCAGATGCGAAAACCATTCGTACGCATTTCGCAAAATTTCGACGAACAGGTAATGTAACTGATGAACTATGTTGGCCGCAAGCAAACCGCAGTTACGCCTGAAAATATTGCCACAGTTTCTGTAATTATTCAGCGAAATCCAATGTCATCCGTCCGTAGAATTGCATCTGAGACAGGTTTGAAGCGTTCTAGCACGCGTAAAATACTGAGAAAGAGCCTACACATGTTTCCATTCAAAATTCAAACGCACCAGGCCATACCCGTACGAGCTGTGCAACAGAGGGTTGCCTTTGCTAATCAGATGCTCACAATGATTGATAGCGAAGGATTTGATGTTGACTGCATCTGGTTTACAGATAAATGGATACGTGAATAAGCATAACTGGCGATTTTGGGGTTACGAAAAGCCATATTGGTGTGAAGCGAAACCCCTGTATTCTCCTAAAGTTACTGTGTGGGCTGCAGGATGCAGAAGAGGCATTATTGGCCCTTTTTTCATTCGAGAAACGGTCACTGGTGCACGTTACGTTGCAATTTTGGAACAATTTGTCGCCACACAGCAAGCGTTACAGGATCGACCAGGTACTGAATGGTTTATGCAAGATGGAGCCCGACCACATCGGACAGAACAAGTATTTCGCTTTCTTGAGGAATACTTCGGGAATCGAGTCATTGCTTTGGAATATCTCACATTTACTGATGCAGGCATGGATTGGCCTCCATATTTGCCGGATTTGACTCCCTGGACTTTTTTTTTGTGGGCACAGTGAAAGACATTGTCTACCCGAAGCATCCCGACACGCTGGACGAGCTTGAATGGACGATCTCTGTGGTATGTTAATACATTTCGGTTGAGACACTACGAAATGTGATGGCGAATTTCATTCTTCGTTTGCGCCCCCTCTGTAGTGCCAATGGTGAAGATTTTGAAAAACTGTGATGTGATTGTTTGCAAAGAGTGTTTTCATACGATTATTTCACTTATGTATGCTGATATGAGCTGTACAGCGTACAGCGCCATCTGTTATCAGCTTTTGTAGCTATTATTTCAAACTTCTGTATAAACTTCTTATAGCTTTCACAATAAACATACCGTTTACTGCATTCCTCTATCGATCTTTGTTTTCGAGATATTTAGTTTTGAAATCAGGGAGCCCTTTTCTGGACTCCCTGTAGGATGGCGAATACTATCTTGGGATACAGTGTTCACGTAATTCTGTAATAAGAGTTGTGGTACGGCGAGTCGCACGTGTCGTCTCATTACATACCACACAAGTGCTCTACTGGAGACAAGTACCCAGAACGCGCCGGCCAGGAAAATGCCGGCACATCTTGCACAGCAGTACCTCTATGTGCCGTGAGACCGAGCATTATTCCTGTTGCAGTAATGGCAAAACAACCGGCAACATTTTGTTCCCACCAAACGTTGGTCACCGTTGCCGGCACAAACACCAAAGGTGAACGTGATATGTAGCTTGTAGCACACCACACCAAAACGACTTACACCCAAACTTTCAGATGTCACACAATCAGATTGGTACGAAGCGTTGTATATCGATACAGTATCAACCAAAACTAGGATATTCGTGCCATGTGCTGTCGTGCAGTGGATGGTGAGTAAATTATAATAATAACCTACGCAGTAAAGGAAAAGCATAATTGTGAGAGCCTCATACGCTGGGCCCCTGAGGGCGATTTGGGAGAGTGTTAGTTTGTTTCACCGTGGGGTCTGGGTTCAAGTATTGGTCACAGTATCTATTTTTTACTTTAGTACATTAGCGACGTGTTCCTGGCATGTACAAAGATTTTTCGAATTTTATAGCAGTTTATTTGCTTCGTTTATTTGAAAGTAGCAAACGTATACTGTTCTTTCATTGTTTAAACGAACAGCCGGAACATAAGAATAAAGAAACAATTGCATCAAACGTGCTGGAGTATTAATAGTAACAAGAATCACAATAAAAATATTAATAATGAAATTACACTACTGGTCATTAAAATTGCTACACCAAGAAGAAATGCAGATGATACACGGGTATTCACTGGACAAATTTGGGTGCATAGGCCCTGAGAAATCAGTACCCAGAAAAACTACCTCTGGCCATAATAACGCCCTTGATACGCCTGGGCATTGAGTCAAACAGAGCGTGGATGGCGTGTGCAGGTATAGATGCCCATGAAGCTTCAACACGATACCACAGTTCATCAAGAGTAGTGACTGGCGTATTATGATGAGCCAGTTGCTCGGCTACCATTGACCAGACGTTTTGAATTAGATCTGGAGAATATGCTGGCCAGGGTAGCAGTCGAACATTTTTCGTATCCAGAAAGGCCCGTACAGGACCTGCAACATGCGGTCGTGCATTATCCTGCTGAAATGTAGGGTTAAGCAGGGATCGAATGAAGGGTGGAGCCACGGGTCGTAGCACATCTGAAATGTAACGGCCACAGTTCAAAGTGCCGTCGATGCGAACAAGAGATGGGCGAGACGTGTAACCAGTGGCACCCCATACGATCATGCCGGGTGATACGCCAGTATGACGACGACGAATACACTCTTCCAATGTGCTTTCACCGCGATGTCGCCAAACACGGATGTGACCATCTTGATGCAGTGAAGAGAACCTGGATTCATCCGAAAAAATGACGTTTCGCCATTTGTGCACCCAGTTCGTCGTTGCGAACACCATGGCAGGCGCTCCTCTCTGTGATGCAGCGTCAATGGTAACCGCAGCCATGGTCTCCGAGCTGATAGTCCTTGCTGCTACAAACGTCGTCGAACTGTTCGTGCAGTTGGTTGATGTCTTGCAAAGTCCCCATCTGTTGCCTCAGGGATCGAGAGGTGGCTGCACGATCCGTTGCAGCCATCTGCATAAAATACCTGTCATCTAGACCGCTAGTGATACGAGGCCGTTGGGATCCAGCACGGCGTTCCGTATTGCTCTCCTGAACGCACCGATTCCATATTCTGGTGTCATTGGATATCGACCAAAGCGATCAGCAATCTCGCGACACGATAAACCGTAATCGCGATAGGCTACAATCCGACCTTTATCAAAGTCGGAAACGTGATGCTACGCATTTCTCCTCCTTACACGAGGCATCACAACGTTTCACCAGGCAACGCTGGTCATCTGCTTTCTTGCGTATGAACAGTCAGTTGGAAACTTACGTCAACACGTTTTGGGTGTCGCCACCGGCGCCAATTTTGTGTGAATGGTCTGAAAAGCTAATCATTTGCATATCACAGCATCTTCTTTCTGTCGGTAAAATTTCGCTTCTGTAACACGTCATCTTCGTGGTGTAGCAATTTTAATGGCCAGGAGTGAATATTCATAATTAAAGTAATAATACTAGTTATGATGCAAAAATAGTAATATGTAAAAAAATAGAAACACATGAACACAAACGCCACCAGACACGCAGGGTCCTTCAGTCAGGAACGCAGGTTTCATAATAGTGCTTGTGTAGAAAGAAGTGTGTGCAGCAAATTAGTTTTGAGCACTGAGCATGCCAGGAACACGTAGCCCCATACAACAATTGTTACCCTAACTGCAGAACGACGTATTGACCATAGCTGTATATTATTTCTCAATGCTATCAGTTTCGGTTATTTACCATTATCAAGCGTTAGCAGAAATTAGCTAATAGCTTAATATGTCGAAATACAAGAATTCAAAATTATAACACAAGTATTCGTTGTCATTGCTCTAGTCATTGATATTATCACAGTGGCTGACTGCTACAGCCACATTATCGAAATTAAAATTTTGTGTTTGTTCTACAGGTTACAGTAGACAAACCTGTATAGCAAACACAAAATTGTGTATTTTAATTCCGATAATGCAATAATTAACGTTGCTGTCAAATGCTTTTCTTAGACGGAAAGTGATACAGAAGAGGAATACATGAGGACTATTAGAGACATGCAGATGTGAAGGAAAACAGTTCTTGATATTGAGACAACCGGTGAATGACATGCAGTACCCAGAGCTTTTTCTTTCAAGGATACGATGTAGCCTTGGCACACCGCATGCAAATTTCCCTTGGAAACGTTCAAGGCTTATTAAGTTCAAGGGCATAATCCAGCAACAGGTATGGCAAAATCTATCATGTTGCGGGAACCGCAGCTAGAGTGATTCATCCATGAAAAACAATGGTGATTTCAGATAAGTGAAAACCTTTATTACAGGTACGCAATAGGTATCTGAAATAACTTTGTAATATCTGAAAGGATGATTGTTTTTGTGTGTTAGAAATGGTTACTCGTCAAACGTATCAAGAGCAATGACCCGAACAAATTGCTATTCTCTTACGTTATATTAAAACGTCAATATTTATCGATCATCAAAAATGGATGAGAATTACGGCTAAGCTTTTAGTCTTTTTTATGAAGCCCATGTTGTTGTGCACATATTATGCAAAAAAGTTACACTTGTTGTAAGGCATGATCATTTATTTACATTAATAATATATTTCTCAGCCAGTATCGCGCTGCGTACGAGAGATTATATGAATAATACTTCGTGTTATGTTAAAGCAAGCCTAAGTGCCGCTGCTATTTTATTAGTGAGATGGGCTGCTAATATACGGGGGCGATATTCCATTTGTAAAGAATTATTCGACATTGTCTGAAGATGATGCAAATGTTCTGTTGATACTGGTAATATGGAAATAAAAGAAAAAAATGAACAACAACACCATGGCTAAGAATATTATTATTAATGCTTTTGAAACAGCTTAATCCAGTGAAAAAATAAAATTTAATAGGTGAGGCTAGGTTAATGCCAGTACCGTAATGCAGTCTATCGACCTCAAGAAGCTGTGACATCGTATGTAAAACTTAGTCACGTAAGTTACTTACTAATTGTGGACACAAGTTGAGAAACTGTCTCATTAATTGCAAGCTAATTAGTTACCTACCGATGTTTTTATTTATAATATCAATTTTAACGTGCCAATATATTGCACTGTTTCATATACTTCGTTCATATGTCATAAAATTGAAATAGGTATTCGAATTTGTATTTTCTTCATTACAATTGTAATATACTTTCTATTTGTTAGGCTTCGCCGGCCGCGGTGGCCGAGGGGGCTGCGGAGCGCTAGTCACGGTCTGCACGGCCACTACGAAAAAAATGTTGAAATGTTTGTATAGCTTAAGGGACTTAACTACGGGGTCATCAGTCCCTAAACTTACAAACTACTTATGAACTACCTAATACGAAGGACGGCACAAATATCCATGCCCGACGGGGGATTTGAACCCCCGACCGTGACTGGAGCGCCTCAGTCCCCTCGGCCACCGCGGCACGGCCACTACGGTCGGGGGTTCGAATCCCCCCTCGGGTATGGATAATTGTGCCGTCCTTAGTGTTAACTAGATCGTAAGTAGTTTGTAAGTTTAAGGACTGATAACCCCGTAGTTAAGTCCCATTACCTATACAAACATTTGAACATTTCTGTTAGGCTTCGCGTATACAAAGTTTGTTTCAGACGCAATGATGAGAAATTTTTGACAAGTCAGGACAATGAGTACTATCTCGATTACATGAAGCAATTCTGGACTCTTGTGCTTTGATATTACAGAAGGCGACATTAATTATAGTAATTCGCCTAGAATTGTCACCAAAGGCACATCTTTCCTAGAGGTAAGAGACCTACACTCCCTCTTAGTTCTCCAGGAGAAAGGTAAAGATTAAGTTTAGTCAGGAAAATGAATTGGAAGCCAGGCAAATGAATTGGGAGTAGTAATTTTAGAAACGACTCTTTAAATAGAATTCATCATTTGTCTTCTTAACAATAACTCTTAAATGTATGGTATGTGCCTATTCCTTCTGTATGTTAGTTCATCTCCTTCCTACCCTCCCAGTCCAGTGGCTATATCCTACTGTCTATCCATTACAGTTTCGTTTTAATGCCGATCAATCATTATGACGTAATTTCTCTTGCACTATATGTCTTACAATGATATAATTTGCCAAATTCGTGGAGTGCAATGTTAGGAATCCGTCTAGTTGCGTAAAGTCAGCGCCACACACCATACGTAGAGAACGATCGTGGAGAAGGCAGCGATCGACCGAAAGCCAATCGCAAGCAGGCGCCGCGCATCCTGGAGGGAGTAACCGAAGATGCGCGCCCTCTACAAGCGGCTATATCTAGGCAGACATATGTCTGAACAGCCCGGCACTTACTATACTATACGGCAGGTACTAGTGAGAACCCGGTAGTTTCTAGTGAGAACTCCGGCAGTTACTATTCAAAACTCAGGCAGTTACTAGGCAGTTACGACGACAGAACTAGGACAGTACGAAATCTGAACTTAGCAGTAACTAGGTCACAGCGCAGCTAGCATCATATGAACGACGCCACGAGAAGCAAGAAGAGTTAAGAAGCAGACTTATATGCTAAAGATGAGTATTGTACATTTCAGTCAATGAATATCTTGTAATACTAACTATATCTACGTTTTAGATGTCAAAGGATTCTGCACCAGTGCCATGGAAGTGTGGAGTAGAGTTATTTCAGATTTATTCAGTCGCGGCGGAGTGACCGAGCGCATTGAGGCGCTATGCTCCGATGCGCAAAACCGTTCCCCTTTGGGGATTCGAATACACCATCAGGCATATGTTTGTTTTGTCTTTAGTATAAGTTAGTTTATAAGTAGTTTGTATAGGGTAGTAGTGTAGTGTTTGTAAATCTATCGGACCAAACTGCGTGGTCATCAGTCCGTAGCTTACAAACTACTTAAACCTAGGTAAACTAACCTACGGACAAACACACACACACACCCATGCCTGAGGGAGGACTCGAACCTCCACGGCGAGCAACCGCGCGCTCCGCAGCGTGGTGCTTTGTATAGGGACTGATGACCCCGCAGTTAAGTCCCAAAAGCTTCGAACATTTTAACATTTGATTTGACATTTATTTACCTGGAATTTTGTTGAAAACATATAGGAGTTTCTACAAATTTATTTTCTTTTCTTTTCTTTCCTGTTCTTTCCTTTTCTTAGCTGAATACAGTTATAGTGCTTTCGAGACTGGTGCGATTGATTTTATTATTTTATTACTGCTACACCTATTTTACCTGTTGCGAGGTATAAGGGCTAAGTACTTTTAGTGATATCTACCACATACTGCATTTATTGACCGTGCAGTTACTCTTTGTTTTCATGTCCTCACTGTCTTTGATGTGTCTCTTTTGTCCACCGCAATGCCATTAATTATGTGACTGCACACTGCGGTTTTGTGAAGCTTACATTTATAACACGTCATTACCAACTATAAGCCAGTCTTTTCCTATTTAGGTTTTTTTGTTTACATTTCCACGGTGAATAGTTTTTTTCTATGTACGTTATATGTTGGAACTTTCAAACCTGTAAAGTGTTAGTACTTTCTAAATTTCTATGTCAAGGAGATTATGTGACTTTTGAGGCATACCATTAGGATAACCATGAGTTATTATTTTGCAGCATCTATTACTTTTGTTTGCAATCTATATATTGTACTAACAATGTAATCAAGGTTAATGACTCATTAATTAGTTTATGACATTTTTGTATAAACAGATAAGTAGCTTTATACTTCACCACTTTTACTGTATCATCTTTACCAAACACAGTGTACACAGTGTTACCTCGAGATATAATACATTGTACCACTTTGTATCTCGGGACGAGTAAACAACCAAAGGCGACGAGGTCACAAGTCTAACAAAAGTTTTCTGAATGGAATATTGGTAGTAAAGACGTAATAAATTACATCAAGATGATTAAGGGCGAATTTTGGGCCATTTCATTGTTTTGACGTCATTTCACTTGAACTATGTGGGGCACTATCATCTCAGTTCAAAAGTCCCTTCAGTGCTATAAGTACGTAATTTCTGAAAAATATTTCGTGAACAGAGTTATTAAAATCAGTAATAAATCAAATGCTTATGTCTAGTGGGGTGGTTTTCAAAAAATGTTTGTATAGTCTATGGGATTTAACTACGGAGTTATCAGTCCCTAAACTTACAAACTACTTATGAACTACTTACGAACTAGCACGGCACAAATATCTATGCCCGAGGGGGATTCGAACCCCCGACCGTAGTGTCCGTGCAGACCGTGACTGGAGCGCCTTAGTCTCCTCGGCCACCGCGGCCGGCGGGTGGTTTTCAATTAACCTTATTGTTTATGAGCTCATATCTCACGAACTGTGGGTCGTACTATATAATTTCGAAGGTACGTTCACTTGTTATGTGTATATGTGTCGTGAATACAACAAGGAGTAAAATGTATAGTCATACAGAATGCCGCAGTTTTATTGCATGAACAGCGGAAAACTAGAAAGTGATGAATTTATGTTACTGTTGTTAAAGGTCTTCAGTCCGGAGACTGGTTTGATGCAGCTCTCCACCCTACTCTATCCTGAGCAAGCCTTTTCATCTCCTCATAAGAAAGGCAACCCACATCCACTTGAATCTGCTTACTATACGCGTCTCTTGGTCTCCCTCTGCGATTTTTACCCCACACACTTCCCTCCAATGCTAAATTTACGAATCCCCGATGTCTAAGAATGTGTCCTACCAAGCGACCCCTTCTTTTAGTCAGGGTATGCCAAAAATTACTTTTCTCACCAATTCTGTTCAGTACCTCTTCATTAGTTATGCGATCCACCCATCTAATCTTCAGCATTCTTCTGTAGCACCACATTTCAAAAGCCTCTGTTCTCTTCCTGTCCGCACTGCTTATCGTCCACGTTTCACTCCCATACAAGGCAACACTCCACACAAATGCCTTCAGAAAAGACTTCCTTACCCTTAAATTAATATTCGATGTTAGCAAATTTCTCTTTTTCAAAAATGCTTTCTTCCCATTGCCATTCTGCATTTTATATCCTCTGTACTGCGACCATCACATGTTATTTTACTACCCAAGTAACAAAACTCATCTACCACATTCATTGTTTCGTTCTAATCTAATTCCTTCAGCATCGCCTGATTTTCTGAGACCGAATTCCATTATTTTTGTTTTGCTCTTGTTAATGTTCATTTTATACGCTCTCTTCAACACACTGTCCATTCCATTCAACTGCTCTTCTAGGTCCTTTGCTGTCTCTGACAGAATTACAATGTCATCAGCAAAACGCAATGTTTTTTAATCCCTATTCCAAATTTTTCCTTGCTTTTCTTCACCGTCTGTTCGATGTACAAATTGAATAACATAGGAGAAAGGCTACAACCTTGTCTTACTCCCTTCCCAACAGATGCTTCCCTTTCATGCCCTTCGAGTCTAATAACTGCGGTCTGGCTTTTGTACAAGTTATAAATAACTCTCCTTTCCCTGTATTTTACCCTGATGACTTCAGAATTTGAAAGAGTGTATTCCAGTCTTGTCAAATGCTTTCTCCAAATCTACAAAAGCTAAAAATGTAGGTTTGCCTTTCCTTAATCTATCTTCTAAGATAAGACGTAAAGTGAGTATTGCCTCCCGGGTTTCTATGTTCCTCCTGAATCCAAACTGATCTTCCCCGAGGTCAGCTTCTACCAGCTTTTCCATTCTCCTGTAGATAATTCGTGTTAAAATTTGGCAACCATGACTTATCAAACTGATGGTTCTGTAATTGTCACACCTGTCTGCGCCTGATTTCTTTGTAATGGGCATTATTACATTTTTCTTAAAGTCTGAGGGTATTTCGCATGTCTCATACATCCTACACACTAGTTCAAATAGTCTTGCCATGGCTGGCTCTCCCAGAGACTTTAGTAGCTCTGAGGGTATGTCATCTATTCCTGGGGCCTTGTTCCGACCTAGGTCTTTCAAGGCTCTGTCAGATTCACCTCTCAGTATAGTATCTCCTATTTCATCTTGATCTACTTCCTCTTCCCTTCCTACAACATCGTCTCTAAGTTCATTTCCTTTGTAGAGCTGCTCTATGTACTCTTTCCACCTTTCAGCTTTCCCTTCTTTGCTGAGAACTGATTTCCCATCTAAGTTCTTGATATTCGTAGAATTGCTTTTCTTGTCCCCAAATGTCTCTTTTATTTTCCTGTAGGCGGTATCTACTTTTCCCCTTGTTTAAAATTCTTCTACAGATTTGCATTTGGCTTCTAGCCACTCCTGCGTAGCCATATTGCACTTCCTGTCAATCTCATTTTTTAGTCGTCTGTACTCCATTTTGCCTGTTTCATTTACTGCATTTCATCAATTAAATTTAGTATTTCCTGTGATATCCAAGGATTTTTTGTAGGTCTTGCCTTTCTATCTATTTTGCCCTCTGCTGCCTTCACTGTTTCATCTCTCAATGCTACCCATTGCTCTTCTACTGTATTTCCCCCTGTTTCTGTCAATTGTTGCCTAAATCTCCCTCTGAAATTCTCCAGAACTTCACTTTCCTTCAATTTATCTAAGTCCCATCTCCTTATTTTCCTACCTTTCTGCAGTTTTTTCTGCTTCAGCCTACAGTTCATGACTAACAAGTTATGGTCAGAGTCTATATCTGCCCCTGGGTATGTCTTGCAGTTTATAACCTGGTTCCGGAATCTATGTCTTACCATTATAAAATCTATCTGATACCTTCCGGTGTCTCCTGGTCTCTTCCACGTATACAACCTTCTTTTGTGATTCTTAAACCACGTGTTTGTTACGATTAAATCATGTTCCGTGCAAAATTCTATCAGGCGACTTCCTCTTTCATTCCTCCTGACTAGTCCATATTCACCTATTATTTTTCCTTCTCTTCCTTTTACTACTACCGAATTCCAGTCTCCCATTACAATTAAATTTTCCTCTCCCTTAACTGTCTGAATAATTTCCTTTAGCTCCTCATATATTTCTTCGATCTCCTCATCATCGGCAGAGCTAGTTTGCATATAAACCTGTACTACTGTTGTCGGTGTTGGCTTCGTATCTATCTTGACAATGATAATGCGATCACTGTGCTGCTCAAAGTAGTTTACCTGCATTCCTATTTTCTTATTCATTATCAGTCCTACTCCTGTGATACCCCTAACTGATTTTGTATTTATAATCCTGTACTCACCGGACCAGAAAACCAGTTCATCGTGCCACCTAACTTCACTAATCCCCACCATATCTAACTTCAACCTATCCATTGCCCTTTTTAAATTTTCTAATTTTTTTACCCGATTAAGGGATCTAACATTCCACGCTCCGATCCGTAGAATGCCAGTATTGTCTTTCCTGATGACAACATCCTCCTGAGTAGTCCCCGCCCGGAGATCCGAATGGGGGACTATTTTACCTCCGGAATATTTTACCCGAGAGGATGCCATCATCATATTTCCATACAGTAGAGCTGCATGTCCTCGGGAAAAGTAACGGCTGTAGTTTCTCCTTGCTTTCAGCCGTTCGCAGTAACTGTGTGGCAAAGCCACATTAGCTGATGTTACACGGCCAGCTCAGTCAATCATCGAAACTGTTGCCCCTGTAACTACTGAAAAGGCTGCTGCCCCTCTTCAGGAACCACACGTTTGTCTGGCCTCTCCACAGATACCCCTCCGCTGTGGTTGCACCTACGGTACGGCTATCTGCATCGTTGAGGCACGCAAGCCACCCCACCTCGGCAATGTCTGTGGTTCATGGGTGTTCATTATGTTACTATATTTCTTTTATTACATTATATTGTTGCGTGTTGTCATACAGAAAAAGGCTGACAACGGTTTGATATTATGTGTAAAATTTATTGCAAGGCACTACGTGCTCTCATTCTCAAATAGTGGATGAAGCAATTTTCGTGTCATGATAGGCCAGTTTTTTGTGACTATCATTATTTATAACGTCATATCTCCCGAGCACTATGTATGGTATTAGTTTTAATGCCAAATGTGCAGATTTTCTGACAGTAAAGAATATTCGTATCACATTTGGTTAAATTTGATCCGTTAGTTTAAAGAGACACGCGGAACATTGTTATAGGATATGGAAATAATTTTGGAATTTATGGTTTATGACGTAATGTATATTAAACAATGTATCGCAAGTAGTTCTTATTCCCAAATACATTCTAGTCTAATAGTAAGGAAAATGTGAACCAAGTTTGATTGTTATTAGTACAATAGTTTAGGCGATGTGGCACATACAGACATACATCCCTCTTTAATGTAGATATTCCAAACATCTACTTCACCCAACCCTCCTCCCCCAACAAGCTGGGCATTGAGGACTGTCACCCTGGAAAGTACCACGTACGTTTGGTTATACTGAAGAATCGAAATCTATCTGTACACTGTTCAGACATACTACCTGTTAATAGCACAGGCTACACGTCTCGGAAAGTATTCGCGATGAACTCCGTTAATAATTTCAAATTTAGTTTTGACTGAACAAAGGTCAGTAGTTCGTAAATTATAAAGTAAAATTTGGCAATATGGTAGCATCCTCTCTTGTGCACTAAAGATTCAGGCTTCTCGCCTTAACCACAATAAAGTTACAGGAGGTTTGAATGTGCAGTGAGTGGCTTCGAGAAAATACTGGTATGGTTACGTGCTCGGTGGAAACACAGCGTGCCTACTGATGGGTATGATCTATTTTTGAATTTGAAAGAACTAAAATACCCAAACGCGAAATCATAGTAAAACAAACTAACTTCGTGAAAGACTAACAGGGCTAAAACCTAATAAATACCGATAGTAACAATGTATGGCCAACTACTTTCGACGACTCTCTATGGAAAGCGGTATGACGCAGTCCTCAGAATACATTAACTGCTGCAGAGTGAATTGGTCAAGGTAAACACCGTTCTCCACGCAACTTACTGTGGATACTGATAGCACTACCAAGCCTGCAGGCGAATAATTCTCTCGACCCAATGACCTCTTTACAAACTCAATTGTTAACACCACAGTTACGGCTTGCCACCTCAGAAAATATTTGCTAAGCCATAATTTAAATTGCCGCTAGTGCCACAGCGAATTAACACCAATTTGCGTTGTTTTGTTTTTTTTAATTTTTATTAGTAGCCACCTTTTAAATTTCGTCAATACTTCTGTTTGTACACTTCTGCTCCCCATCGCAGGTTCTAGTCTTCCCATGTGTTGTTTTTAGCATGTTAGTTTAGTAGTATGTAAGCCTAGGGACTGATGACTACTGCAGTTTGGTCCCATAAGTTTAAAACCATTTTAAGATTTTTCTATTTTTAAGAGTTTAATCCTCGCGCATCTGCTAAATACAGTTACGTAGAGTATTCGTCTGTGATTTGTGTACCGCAGAACAAGTCAAAGCCGCGGTGGAGTAGCCGAGCGGTCTAAAGCGTCTCGCTGCGGAGCGTGCGATTGCTCGCCGTGGAGGTTCGAGTCCTCCCTGGGGCATGGGTGTGTGTGTTTGTCCTTAGGTTAGTTTACCTAGGTTTAAGTAGTTTGTAAGCTACGGACTGATGACCACGCAGTTTGGTCCGATAGATCTACAAACATTTAAAATTTAAACATTTAGCGGCCGGCCGCGGTGGCCGAGGGGACTGAGACGCTCCAGTCACGGTCTGCACGGCCACTACGGTCGGGGGTTCGAATACCCCCTCGGGCATAGATATTTGTGCCGTCCTAGTTCGTCAGTCGTTCATAAGTAGTTTGTAAGTTTAGGGACTGATGACCCCATAGTTAAGTCCCATAAGCTTAACAAACATTTGAACATTTTTTTAAACATTTAACAACTCAAAGACCGTTGCTTTATCTCATTAGCAAGTCATTCTTGTGCGAGCTGCCACCAGTATCACACCTGCAGAGCACTAAGTTGCTTATTTCAATGTTTCTGTATTTTTATTAGCAGTCAGTTCTTAACCCTTTAATTACCAGCGTTGTTCCTCGACAAGAACGTATTAAAAGCTGATTTATATCGTATTTTGTGTATCGATCCTTAAATTCGCATTGTTGTTGATGATCAACATGGTTCTAATACGATATTTTGTCTCTTGGTACGGCGTGTAGCCACATTCGAGGTAGGAATCTGTTCGTCTTGGATGTTGTGTTGCGTTGCCGTCTGTACGTGGCTGAGAGTGTGAGCGTGAGTGTGCTTTATATTATTTTATTTCAGCAGTGGATTGTCTTGTCTTTGATGCTGTATCGAAGATTATGCTCTAGCACTGTTGATGTTAACTAACAACGAAATAATCTCCGAAGAGGCATACGTCTGTGTTTTGGTAAAAGCAATGATTTATTTATACAGTTAACAGGAAGACACGAGCACGGAATCAGTCCAGGGATATGACAGGGAGCGGCTCTTAGTGAGTAAACAAAGCTTCGTGCGGCTGAGTTAGGTTTTACCATTGACTTCGTTGCCCTCCATTCTTGAGCAACAATTACATCTATTTTTATTGAATTTAATAATTTAACGCTATGAAACCTCAGGGATAAGTAATTTTATTTGTTAAGTATGCTCTTTCACAGTATTTATTAGTTCCATTTTCATTCCCCACCACGTCAAACACGTGAATGTGGCCATGTGGCCTGCAGTTTGTTTCAGTCTACACCTTCCCTACTGTTATATTTATTCCTTAGGAAAGCTTTAACATATTCTAGTTGTGTTTTAAACAAGTTTGTAAATCTTCCCCCGTTCAACGTCTGATGATACCCAGAAGAGGTGAAACGCGTCATGTATAAATGAATGGAACATCAAGTTTATGTAACTAAGTCTATTTTTTTTTTTTTACCAAAATATCAATTACGGTTGCTGTGCCTGCGCCACAAAAATGAAGAGTGATTTCAGATACACCTGTGTTGTGTATGAAATACATGACATAAAAACAATACTTCAAGGAAACATTTTAAAACAGATATTTTGATATTTAGTGCACTGAATTTTAATTTTTCCAAAGCCCGAATCAATAATGTGGGAATGAAAGGGTAAAATTTCATTAGTACTTAGTGCATGTGCTTTTGCAGAGACGGGTAGGGGCCGTCTGTTGTGAACGGATTCAGGAGAAATTGGTCGTAGTCCGTATTCGCAACTGTTAAGTCGTCAGGCTGCTGCCCTCGGCTGCAGTGACACCCAGGCACGTAAGGCGATTGCTGCGGTACTTTTCTTACGTATTGCGACACCTCACGTCTCCGATTCAAATGTCTACTGGTTCCGACTTCCCTGACAGTCGACAGTTGCCGCAGAGCGATTGTCTAACATGCAAGTATCGCCAAATGCTGTGCGGAAAGCGTAACTGAAAACCGACCCTAATACTGACCCTTTTCCCTTCAGCATTAGGTTTCAGGTGTTGCCCGCCTCTGGTAATAGGAGGTGCTATAATAAAGTAATGAGACTGATGTTTTTTGCAGGTGTGGCAATTCTAAAGGCTTACATAGGGCTGGCCGCGATGGCCGAGGAGACTGAGGCGCTCCAGTCACGGTCTGCACGGCCACTGCGGTCGGGGATTCGAATCCCCCATCGGGCATGGATATTTGTGCAGTCCTTAGTCTTAGCTAGTTCATAAGTAGTTTGTAAGCTTAGGGACTGATGACCCCATAGTTAAGTCCCATAAGTTCTACAAACATTTGAACATTTGATGTGCTTACATAGGCACAATATCTTTGACCTTCGTCTATAATCTGCTTCTAGTCCAGGCGACACATCGATGCAACTGCTCAGTCAAGAGTTGTGCCGTGATGAATTAATACGTGTTTGTGTCCTCGCCATGGAAGTGGAAACACATAATATTGCGCAAAGGTGTGCCATTTATTTTTGCGCTAAAATGGGTGAAAAGACGACGTCAACTTACGGGTGCTTCAGAAGGCTTTTGGAGAGGAAGTTACGCCAAGAGCTCAAGTCTTTCGTTAGCATACAGTGTACAGTGAAGGGAGAACGAATGTTGAACGAGAACGATCATCAAACTCAAGGTCGGATGTCAACTTCGATCTGATCGAAGATTATCCGTGAAAATAATTGCAAAAAAAAAAAAAAAAAAAAAAAAAAACAGTAATAGAAACGGTTCGTCTAATAATAACTGAAGATCTTGGTATGAGAAAGATTTTTGCAAAAAATGGTCTCCAAAAATCTTCACCACAACAGCGAGAAACACGGAAAAATATGGCAGTCGATCTGTTAGAGCAAACTTAAGTCAGTCCATCACTGGTGATGAAAGTTGGTTTTTTCAGTACGATCCAGAGACAAAACGCCAAAGTTCTCAATAGTGCTCAAAAAAAAAAAAAAAAAAAAAAAAAAAAAAAATAAAATAAAATAAAAATAAAAAAAATCGCATCTTAAAGTCAAAAGATAAATGCATGCATTTGTTCTTCTGGGGTGCCTTCTGGACCAACAGTTAACCAATATTACTACAAAGAAATTTTAGAAAGACTTCGCAAACGAGTTCTTTGTGGCCGTGCCAACATTGCTGATAACATTGCTGTCAGTATAGCAATTTTTAACCTAAAAACAAATTTCAGTACTAGCACAGCCACCTTATTCACCAGATACTGCTCCGAGCGATTTATTTTTATTTTTTTATTTTTTATTTCCAAGAGTCAAAACTGCGATCAAGGAACACCATTTTCAAACAACACAAGATATTTAAAAAAACTTTGACGAGTGTCTTGGTGGATATTACAGAAGATGGGTTCCATAAATCTTACCATCAATTTCAGAAGCGCTGGAAAACGTGACTAAAACGGCAAGTAAATGTTTTTCATATCAGTGACATTACTTAAATGATGCACCTCATACCGCTGACCTAGCACGGGCTGCCTCATCTGTTGTTGCAGTGGTCGACCTTTTGAGAAGTTCGGACAGACACTTATAATGGGTTTGCTAGTCAGTGGGGGTCTCCAGTGTTTGTGATGGAGCCGCTTAGGGAAATAGCGGTAAGGTTGCTGCGGTGTCTAATCCGAGATGTGACGGAGGATCTTCCGGCGGCGAAAGAGAGCATTGGATGCACCCAGGTGCAGATCATTGCTCATGTCGTCACCAGTGACCCCTGCCGCCTAGGTTGAAAGGCAATCCTCCATTACTTTGGTCGGCTGGTGAAGACAGCTAGCCTCGCATTTGGTCTAGAAACGGCGCTATCGACTTGTAGCCTCATTCCCAGAACCATTCATGATCCTCTGGTTTGAAGCCGAGTGGAATGCTTAAATCAGAGTCTGAGGCGATTCTGTGGCGGTCTTTGATGCAATTTTCTCGACCTTCGCTATCGCAGGGATTAATAAAAAAATCCTCTGCATTACACGTAGGAAGCTGCTATTATAGCGGATTACGAGTGTAGATGTGGGATTTTACGGTAGAAATCTGGTTCCGGCAGCACTCGGCACAACAGAACGGAGAAAGACAAGGTTAATATACAGGGTTTTCAAGTGCCTCTGTAATAATAGGTGACGGGAAATTTTAATGCGGTAGGTCAACACAAGAAATGTTACAATTTCTGCGGAGCTATGAACATAGTTTATTGTATCATTTTCCAAAGAGTTACAGCACAAAGATATAATTTTTTAAATGGAACAATAGTTTTTTTTTTTCTATCGTGCATTGGATTCGTTGAAACCAGCTGCGTCCAAATCAATTTAAAATACATTCCTAGTTAGGGAGCAACAACCCTTCAAAGTTTAGGCTACGACAGCGTAGCTAACTGGCTGGTGGTCATGAGACAATGGGCCATGCCGCAGGGGATAGCCACTCGGCCAGTCAGCTACGCTATCGCAGCCTCTGCCTCCGGAACTTTGAAGGGTTGTAGCTCCCAAACTAACAGTGATAGGAATGTAGTTTAAATTGATTTGGACGCAGCTGGTTCAAACGAATCCAATACACGATAGAAAAAAACTATTGTTCCATTTAAAAATCATATCTTTGTGGTGTAACTCTTTGGAAAATGATACAATAAACTATTTTCATAGCTTCGCAGAAAGTGTAACATTTCTTGTGTTGACCTACCGCATTAAAATTTCCCGTCACCTATTATTTAATAAGTTACAGAGGCAAACACACTTAGTGAAACACCCTGTATAAACATTTAACTGCAGCAGCGTCTATGGAATGATCCCAAAAATACTCTCTCATTTAGTTACAATGCCTGCATAATACTAGGGACAGAAAGCTGGCTTAAACCGGATGTCAGTGCTAATGAAACCTTTAAATCAAAATGGAATTATGCCAGAAAGATAGGTGGAACGCTGAAGGGAGATTATATGGATAAACATATTATTCTGTCAAGTGAAATGAAATAGCTTAGGCGAAGGGCAGTGTTAAAAGTTGAAGGGTCACCACCGCTAAGATAATAGCTTCCTTCACTCTGTAAAGCGGACGTTCTTGGAGAGTGTTTATAATAAACGTAAGTTACATTAGTGACACCACTAGAGAGAAGTCGTCGGAGTCTACAGTGGTGGTTGCCCGATTGAAATGTCTGGTGTGTTTAGTAATATGTTTCTTTAAAATGAAATGACGATTAATTTTTTTAGCTGGTTCTGGTGTTTTTTACAGTATTTTAAGATATTTTTCAGATTTATTTACCGCGCTTTGTCATTGTTAACTGAATTCGAAATGGCAGTATTAGCCCAGTTGATCGAAGTAATTACATAATATTCCGTGTAAATTTAAAATAAAGAAAAGTGAGTCATTCAATAAAAGAAAGGCTTTTTCAGAAATAATTGAAATAGGTATTACATTCTTTTATTGTGGCTTTTCCCTTATTCTCTTGTTATGGTTAGACTACACACCATATCAACCTTATCTGAAATAGATTATTCTTTCCAATTTACGCATGAATTCAGATACGTCTTTCTATAATGTGCATGAACCACTTTCCGTGTTGACAAGCTACATCACTTATAATAAAGTTAAGAAGTCGCTTCATTAGGAGGGCGTTCTTCCAACGATGTCGTAAGGTGATGACAGATCCAGAAAAGCAATGGAACTGGTAAACTTTTTTACGTAACCTGACTGAATAAAAAGGCGTCAGTGCTGGTCACAGAAATTACGACCTTGTTTGAATCCAGCTTGTTCAACAGGAATACAAGCAGTAAAAATGGGAAAAATACAATTATAGATGGGTTTCTCGAGCAGCTTGTAACATACAATGAGGAGTGCAGTTGGTTGCGCAAATACGATTTTTTCCTTATTCACATGTGACGCGTTTCGCCTTTTCTAGGCATCGTCAGAAGTTCTGGGAAAATTACGAATCTGTATAAAAATCAGAAATTGACTTAAAAAATGTAAAATCGTGCAAATGTAGGATATACTTGTAATAGGGAAGGTGGAAACTAGTTAAAATACTGGCCACATAATCAGATTCCCTTTGGATGGAGAGCTGTGGGATAAAAAATGGAACTAATAAATTACCGCTGTAAACTGTTGCGAAACACAGCTTGCCATTTACTCACATAATGTGTTAGGTGCCATCGACAAGGGATCTCAAATCGATTCCGTATTTCTAGATTTCCAGAAGGCTTTTGACACTGTACCCCACAAGCGGCTTCTTACGAAACTGCGTACTTATGGAATATCTCCACAATTGTGAGATTGGATTCACGATTTCCTATCAGAAAGGACACAGTTCGTTGTAATTCACGGTAAGTCATCGAGTAAAATAGAAGTGATATCTGGTGTCCCAGAGGGAAGCGTTATAGGTCCCCGAGTCTTCCTCGTGTTTATAAACGATTTAGGAGACAATCTGAATAGCTCCCTTAGACTGTTCGCGGATGATGCCGTCGTTTATCGGTTAGTGAAGTCAACAGAGGATCAAAAGCAACTGCAAAGCGATTTAGACAAAATTTCTACATGGTCCGAAAACTGGCAATTGACACTAAATAAAGAAAATTGTGAAGTAATACACATGAACACTAAAAGAAATCCATTGAACTTCAATCACGCGATAAATCAGTCAAACCTTAAGGTCTTAAATTCTACCAAATACCTAGGAGCTACAATTACGAACTTAGACTGCAGAGAACACACAGAAAATATTCTGGGAAAGGCGCACCAAAGGTTACGTTTCATTAGTAGAACGCTTCGAAGATACACCAGCTCCACCAAAGAGACTGCCTACGTCACACTTGTGGGTCCTCTTCTGGAGTACTGTTTCCAGTTGTGGGACCCTCACCAGGTGGGACTGACGGAACATATTGAGAAGGTTCAGAGAAGGGGAGCTCGTTTTGTTTTATCAAGTTACGGGGGAAAAGCGTCACGGAAATGTTGCACGAATTGGGGTGGAAATCATTAAAAGAAAGACGTTATTCATTGCGGCGTGATCTGTTTGCGAAGTTTCAATCACCGACTTTTAGTTCTGAATGTGAAAATATTTTGCTAGCACCCACCTACTTAGGGAGACATGACCATCCCAATAAAATAAGAGAAATCAGATCGAAAACGGAACGATTTAGGTATTCTTTCTTCCCGCGTGCTATTAGAGAATGGAACAGTAGAGAAAAGTTATGAAAGTGATTAATGAACCCTCTGCCAGGCACTTGAATGTGATTTTCAGAGTATCTATGTAGCTGTTGATGTATATTTATCAGGTAGCAAGGCGTCAGACTTATTAAAATTAAATTTGAATACATCTTTATAAATATGGCAGCTATTGCTTCAGAGTGGGGAGGGCAGTGAAGTCATAGCTAAATCCTAATAAAGCGGCTGGTTTACCAGCCTTCAATACAGCTGTTACTTTAGATCTCTTAAAAGCTTTTGGCAGAGAGCTGTTTTGAAGAATTAATTTAGAAGCCACAATCTGGTTTTATGTCCCTTATTTTTGATAAATTCTGGGAAAATATCATCTATACCGGCAGCTTTCCCAGTCTTCATGTCGACCATGTCCGTCTGAGTAAAAAGGCTTTGTTTACATTCAAGGGAGTCTGCTGGCATTTCTGAATATTATTTAGTTTATGGGGTATTAAGCTGTTAGACTGCTGACGTCTCTACTTGGGTAACGTTATGATTCGTTTGGCTATGTCGGGATGATCATAGTGTGTGTGTGGGGGGGGGGGGGGCAGTTTTTTCTGAGACACACTGCTAGACAATTTTCTCAGCAGTGACCAGACGTTTCGTCTGCTTCAAGTTAAATCTTAACTCTGAACTTTTTTAATCCACTTCCCTCTTATGTTGTTAGCAAGTGAGTTCAATAGGAGGTCAGCATTGTTTGAATCTTCAGTGCTGATAAATTATTTATACACGTCCTGACACTCTTGTCTCAAGCCCAGAATATCTGCCTCTAGGTATACAGGCTGCAGCTGTTACTTTAAGGAATACAGCGAATCTGTCATAATTATGTAATGTAGGCGGGATGAATCAAATTTTGTTCTATTATTTGGAACTAAATGCCTCCCTGTCTTGCTTTATTGAAATTGCATCCGGGTCTCAAGGGGAATCTGAATCCCAACTGATACCAGCACCCGTTCCCCGTCGGGAGTTCGAATCTTCCCTCGGGCATGGATGTTTGTGTTGTCTTTAGTATATGGCAGTTTATAAGTAGTTCGAAAGTTTAGGGACTAATGACTCCGCAATTACGTCCCACAAGCTTAACAAACTTGTATATATAAATCAGCACCGGTAAATGATAAAGATCCTAATGTCTGATCACAGGAACAAAAGCATAGATCAGGTTACTATCCAAGCTGATAACAGACTGGGAAAAATGTGATGGAATCTTTTGCATCAAATACTAAAAAGTGATTAATATTTTCAGCCAATTCAGCTAAGGCTATACCTTTTTCGTTGTCGGGAATTTCCAATAGCTTCCGTGGTTGTTGAAATCGCCGACATAAAGGAAAAGATGTTCGAAAAGTGGGAGAACCGTATCTTGCCATTGGATGTTAGGAGACTTGTAAACATTAACTATGTTATTTCCGGACACTTTACACTCTTGTCTGTCTCAAGCGCAGAATACCTGTCTTTCCGAAGCCGTACAGTATGTCATTGTCGCATCTTTCACAGTATCCAATTCCTGTCTAGAGTATGAAGCCACACCATAGTCTCTATTGCCTATTTCTCCCGCATGTCTGTAGATATGAATATTTCCTCTTCCACAATTTTCTTCTCCATGCGTTTCTTGTAGAGTCAGGACGTCAATGTTGTTACTCATAAGATTCTTTACTGATAAAGTCACATTTTGTCCTACTTATCCGTTCAACATTCAAATAGCAATCGCTAAGAAATTAACCTATTGCTCTTTTCAAATAGTTTTCTTGGTTTTGTTGAGGAATTTGTTGCCCCTGACAAGAAACATTAGGTACTGTCACGGTAGCTGACATAGCAGGAAGATTACCTTGGTGACAGGACCAGCTACCAGAGATTGTTTTCCGTTTATAACCACTCAGTGAGCACGCGGAGCTTTGAGGATTGCTTCCGGTCGCGAATATCTCTGTCCCCCAAAGATGCCTATGATCAGAAACAATGATTTAGTGCAATTCAGATGTCTCCAACTTTGCATACTTTTTCTGCAGAATGTGTCAATCATACATCATTCAATTCTGTACTTTTGGATTTCCTTTTAAACTTTGTGCTTCATGATTGCCTCCTGTTTAATGTTTATTTACTGCATTTTTCTTAGATACAACAATATTAGGCAGGAGAAAATAACTTACCGCATACAGTAGCTTACTGACGCTCATAACTTTCGTTTTTGTTAGCCTCATTTTGGTGAAAATTACTTATATTTGTGGATTATTTTGCCCATGGATTTTGGGCAAAGTTTTCTTTGGTGTTTGGGGTTCTGGATATCTTGAAGGTAAGTTTTGACTCCGCTTGGCTTACGTTAAATTGAAGAGGTTATTGATGACTGTGGATCTACTTATGATTTGTTCTGCGATGATTTATTGCGCTCTTTGAAGATTAATTGTGGTAGGTGGTATGAGATTTTAAGATTTGTGCAATGAGATTTTTGTGTGGGATGAGATTTTTGTGTGGGAGCGACTCCTGCGTAGGGGAGAATGGGGTAATAAAAATGGTCACCGGGTAATGACGGCCACCAAAGTATCTGATTACTGCTTTGAAGTAGAGGAGTTGTAGAGTGTGCTGCAACCTCACGGCCGTTTAAGGAACTCCTACTGAAATCGACGCCATCTTGGCGTGCTCTGGGAGTAACGGCAGTCAGTCGGTCTGGGGTAGATAAATCTGACGAATAAATTTGTTTTTATTGCAAATAATACAGGATAGATGGAGAACTTTGGTTCCTTTGCACTATTTGTGAGGTATGTGCTCATCCAGCTTGCTCTGGATGGGATCATGCAGAGAGCCACAAGTGTGTTTTGTGTATCTAAGAATAACATTTTTCATTAAGCTTATTTTCACAATTCCAATAATTTTATCTCACTTAAAAAAAAAAAAAAAAAAAAAAAAATTAAAAAAAAATCGATTTTAGAGAAATTGAGTTTTAGTAATTTTTTACCTTAACTTTATATTTTCTATGATTTTCAATGGGTTTAAATGCTGACTGCCATTGCCCCAGGGTAGGGGAAATGCAGGAGAAAGCTGCATTTTTATTTTAACAGTGTTTTTAAAGACACGAGAGTTGAACGAATTTAACGTTGTTACAGTAAAGTTTAATATATTTGTAACCAGTTTTACGAAATAGCACTAAAATAACACTTAAATTAAACTTGTACTGACGAGAATAACTTAAGTGATCGCCATTACCGCAGTCTCCCCTAAGTAAGTGAACATCGCGTGGTTACGTCAGGTTCGGTTTTAGCCGTGCCTTCGCTGTCCTCGCCACTCTCGGGCAATAGCTGCCACATATTTTTGAAGACGTATTTTATTTGAACTATAATGAGAATGACGCCTTGCTACCTCATAAACAAGTATTTTCTTCGTTACGCCACAGTTTTCAGCGGTAATTTATTAGTTCTTCATCAAACTGAATGTGGTCATATGACCCGTAGTTGAACTAGATTCCACCTTCCCTATTACAAATATATCTTACATACGGTCTATAGCACATATTATTAAGTCAAATTGTGTTTTTTCAAGTTTGTAATTTCTTCAGAACGTCTGGCGATGCCTAGAAGACGCGAAACAAGTCATGTAAGGAAAACATGGTATTTGTGCAACCATGTCTCTGTTTTTAACAAAGTATTCATTGCGGTTGCTGAGCCAGTGCCATGGAAGTGTGGAGTACAGTTATTTCAGATTTATTTAGCCGCGGCGGAGTGGCCGAGCGCATTGACACGCTATGTTTCGATGCGCGAGGCCGTTCCCCGTCGGGGGTACGAATCCTCCCTCGGGCATGGATGTTTGTTATGTCTTTAGTATAGGTTAGTTCATATGTCGTTTGTAAGTTTTGGGACTGATGAACCCGCAGTTACGTGCCATAAGCTTAACGAACATTTGACATTTATTTAACTGGCATTGGGCTGAAAAGTTGTAGGAGTTTTTACTAGGGTTTTTTTCTTTCTTTTTTTAGCTGAATACATTGGTAGTGCTCTCGAGAATGGTGCGATTTATTTTATTATTTTCTTACTTCTACACTTATTTTACCTGTTGCGCGATATAAGGGCTAAGTACTTTTAGTGGTATCTACCACAATCTGCATTTATTGACTGTAAAGTTACTCCTCTATGTTTTCATGTCCTCACTGTCTTTGATATGTCTCTTTTGTCTACAACAATGCATTAATTATATGACTGTTTGCACATTGCTGTTTTGTGAAGCATAAATTTACGACACGTCATTACCGACTATAATACACTCCTATCCTACTTTGGCTTTTTATTTTTTTTATTTTTTTTTATTTTTATTTATTTATTTATTCATTTTTGGTTTACGTTACCACAGTAATTTGCTCTTTGGTATACACCTTATGTGTTGGGAGTTTAAAACCTGTAACTAGTTTCTATATTTCAGTGTCAAGGAGATTATGTGACTTGATGTATGACATGTGACTCATGAGTTATTATTTTGCACCATTTATTGCTTTTGTTTACGATCTATATACTGCACTAACAATGCCATGTAATCAAGGTTCATCACTGATGAATTAGTTTATGATTGTTTCGTATAAACAGATATGTAACTTTATATTTCGTCACCTTTTTGGTATCAAACACAGTGATACCTCGAGATATAATATATGGTACCATTGTGTATCTCTTTCGGAACTTGTACACTTAGTAATTCATGTTAATACTTTGAACAAGTAACATTATATGTGAAATATTACTACAAATTTGTACTATCTTGATATTGTATTGTACACTTATATTTCTAAAACACAATATGTTTGAGATAACAATATCTTATCCTCATACTACCAATTCATTGTAGCAACTAGAATAATATGTAAAAGTATGCTCTTTTAAACAGAGACATATGTGCGGTTTCATTTTTAATTTCTTTTTCTCTTACATGATCATATCATCTTTTATAGTGATATTTAAAATAACAATTAGTGAAGCAAACATCTTAGTAACATATTTCATCACAATTCTATGAACTATTGCATTGCAGTCAGCCAGTTTGATATATCAATTATGTGTGAGCTCTTTTGGTTTTGGGTTGTCAGCACTTACTGCTCGTATTTTTAGCCAAGGAACAGATTGTAATATTACTGAGATAGCGTAAATTTTATGCAAACATACAGTTTTTAAATGGAAAAATGGTTGTTTGTATCATGCACTGGAATTTTTGATACCAGATGTTGTACAAGGAATTTTGAATAACATTTTTATCTCGTTAATTTGGTAGCTACAACCGTTCAATGTTTCGGACCCGGAGGCTGCGATAGCGTAGCTGACTGATAGCTGACAGCTGACTACCAATGGACCACCCCTGTGTATGAAAATTCTTGGCAGATTAAAATTGTGTGCCGGAACCAGGACCTCGAAACTAGAACCTTTGCATTTCTGAGGCAAGCGCTCTACCGACTGAGCTATCCCTACACGACTCATGATGCCGCCTCACAACTTTACTTCCGCTAGTACCAGTTTGTGAGCCGTGTCGGGATAGCTCAGTCTGTAGAGTGCTTCCCCGCGGAAGGCAAAGCTCCCAGTTTCGAGTCCCGGTTCCGGCACACAATTTTAATTTGCTAGGAAGGTTCATTCTGGAAACATACCTTAGGCTGTGGCTAAGCCATGTCTCCTCCATATCCTTTCTTCCAGGAGTGATAGTCTTGCAAGGTTCGCAGGTAAGCTTCTGTGAAGTTTTGAAAGTAAGAGGCGAGGTACTGGCGGAAGTAAAGTTGTGAGGGCGGCATCGTGAGTCGTGTAGGGATAGCTCAGTCGGCAGAGCGCTTGCCTGAGAAATGCAAAGCCGGCCGCGGTAGCCGAGGGGACTGCGGTGCGACAGTCACGGTCTTCACGGCCCCTGCGGTTGGGGATTCGAATCCCCGTCCTTAGTATTAGCGAGTTCATAAGTAGTTTGTAAGGGACTGATGACCCCGTAGTTAAGTCCCATAAGCTCTACTAACGTTTGAACATTTTGAAATGCAAAGGTCTCAGGTTTGAGTCCCCGGTTCCGGCACACAAATTTTAATCTGCCAGGATGTTTCATATCAGCGCATACTCCGCTGCAGAATGAAAGTTTCATACTCTGCACCCTATATATATTGCAATGCGGTGCTGCTGTGCACTCTCTGTATTCATCTTGTATAAGGCGGGTGGCAGAGACAGCGTTTCGGCCATTATTTTTATAAAGGATTTATCAGGAATTGCTGACTTGTGGAGATAATGTGTTAGGCCTGTTCAGGACAAATGGATCTGAACTTTCAGACTCAGTTAGAGAAGAACGGGAATTCAGCGAAGACTGAAAGTGCCTGGGGATGCGAAAAATTACGTCACGATGCTTCTGCATGAAATGACAGAAATGCATAAATGGATGCGCTACGACGCTGATCAGACGCAATTGTAGCGCTGTGAGTGCGAAGGAGAGTCTTTTTTACGCAGTATCATAACAGTGGATGAGACATAGGCCACATCGTAGATTCAAAAGCTGAAACGCCAATACAACGAATGGCGTCATTATGGGTCGCCGCGAACGTCCGAAAGTGCGTGAGAGCACCAGTATGTTGAAAATTATTGTGATCCTCACGTGCGATTGTAACGGTTTTATCCTAACGCATTACGTACCTCCACGGCAGGCCGTTTATGCACAGTATTACTGTTCGCTTTTGGAGCAATCACCTGCGAGCAGCTTTGTGAAAGAAGTGGCAACACTTCCTACGCAATCCACACACATCATTTTGCACGACATTGCGCGGGCGCATACAGCGCAATCTGTGGTTGCTTTGTTCGGTTAATAGGACTGGAAAGTACTGTACCATCCACCATCCTCCCCAGATGTAAGTCCTTGTGACTTTGATTTGATTCCTAAGATGAAGGAACCACAAGACGGCATTCGCTTGAGAACCCAGAGATTCGATAGGCGCCGCGGTAGAGTAGCCGAGCGGTCTAAAGCGTCTCGCTGCGAAGCGCGTGGTTGCTCGCCGTGGAGGTTCGAGTCCTCCCTAGGGTACGTGTGTGTGTGTTTGTCCTTAGGTTAGTTTACCTAGGTTTAAGTAGTTTGTAAGCTACGGACTGATGACCACGCAGTTTGGTCCGATAGAGTTACAAACAAACATTCGAAAGGCAGTAAACCGCTCCATTCGCACCGTCAACAAGCTCTGCTAACGGAATACTACGCCTTCCACAGAGCTGTGAAAGAATTCTACACAACGCTGGTGCAAACATGTATATATATCGGTTGTGAATAAGTAATTGCCACTATTTAAGTTCCAACCCTCGTATGAGCCGAGTGAAATTAGGGAAGACGTGGGAGAGCCACCGTGGTTTCAACTTCCGAGTTAGGAAACTATTAAGAAATGAAAGAGAATTCACTGGAAACATAAACATAGTCAAATTTCTGCAGGCATGCAAAAAGTTAAACGGTGCCAAAATTACATAAGTGCTGCCATGCGTTCATCTACTTTGATAGTAATGTTTCGTGTATAGAC